>JANBQC010000036.1:0-59126 GCA_027576995.1 Dimargaris cristalligena
CCTGCCCCGTGATCTGGTGGACCAGTACGACCTGTGCCTGACTGGTCCCGCGCTCAGCCAGATCCTGAACCTGCCCATCGTGGCCGATTTGATTTCGCACGTCTGGGTGTACGCGCGCGTGTCGCCCAGCCACAAGGAGTATATCCTCACCACCATGAAGCAACTGGGCTACATTACCCTCATGTGCGGGGACGGCACTAATGACGTGGGCGCCCTGAAACAAGCCCATGTCGGAGTGGCCCTCCTGGACGGCAAGCCCGAAGACCTGACCCGCATCGCGGAGCACCAGCGCGTCGAACGGTTGAAGACCGCCTACGAAGCCCAGCTCAACTTCGCCAAGCGGTTTAACATGCCGCCCCCGGCGCCGCACCCGGCCCTTAAGGCCATTCTGGACGCCCAGGAAAAGAAGCGGGCCAAGGACGAGAAGCGCCGCCGCAAGGCCGAGAAGAAGCAGCCAACGGCCGACCCGGATACCCCCGCCGAGGCCCAGGCTCCGACAACGGTCACGAAAAAGAAGAAGAAGTCGAAGAAGCAACCGGAGGCCGAGGGCCCGGTGGTGGGGGCTGTTCCAGCGGTGACCCTGCCCCCCAACCCCACGGCCGAAGCCCTGCAGTCCATGCTCCAGGACATGGATATGGACGACGAAGTACCCACCATCAAATTCGGGGACGCCTCCGTCGCTTCCCCCTTTACCTCCAAGCTGTCCAGCGTCATGGCCGTCTGCAACATCGTGCGCCAGGGGCGGTGCACGCTGGTGGCCACTTTGCAAATGTACAAGATTCTGGCGCTCAACTCGCTCATTTCGGCCTACAGCCTTAGCGTGCTGTACCTGGACGGCATTAAATTCGGGGACACCCAAGTCACCATTCTGGGCATGCTGGTGGCCGTGTGTTTCATGTGCATTTCGCGGGCCTCGCCGCGGGAGGAACTCTCGCGCAAGCGCCCCCAGGCCAATATCTTCAACCCCTACATTATCATTTCGGTGATGGGCCAGTTCGCGATCCATATCACGGCCCTGATTTACGTGACCCAAAACGCCAAGCTGTTCGGAGAGAACAAGGAAGTGGAGCTGGATGCCGAATTTGAGCCGTCGCTGCTCAACACCGCCGTCTACCTCATTTCCCTATCCATGCAAATCTCCACCTTCGCGATTAACTACCAGGGCTTCCCCTTCCGCGAGAGTCTGCAGGATAACAAGGTTCTCTACCGCGGTCTGCTGGCGGTGGGCGGGATTGCGGTGCTGGGGGCCACCGAAATGGTGTCGGAGCTCAATGACTTGATGAAGTTTGTGCCCCTCCCGCCACAGTTCAAGCCCCGTCTGCTGCTGGCCATGGCCCTGGACTTTGGCCTGGCCTGGTTGATCGAACTGGGGTGCAGCTACCTATTTTCGGATAACCGACCCAAACCCATTGCCCGGCGAAGCGTCCCCGCCGCCCAACAAGACCTCTAAATAAGTGGGACCCTTCCCTGCCCATTTGCTATGTTGTTTGACTACCGTAATCGATGCATCGCGTAGATATAAGTATATATAAATTTAGATGTTTCGGACCTTTTCGGCTAGGCATGCTCTACCCAGTGATTAGTACATGGAGGCAATTAAGTGCAACTGGGTGTGGTTTTAGATTAGATGTATAGGGGAGAATAAGCGAATAGTTTATGTTGGGCCAGCCACATCATACGGGAGTTCATGTTCCATGGCCAACTTTAATCTCATCCGTATGATGGACGCTTAGGGGAAAATAGCCGTGATTATACGCCGCCCCCCCCCCAGCTGAACCCGCCCAATAGTTCCATCGGGTTAACAAACCATTAATCGCCCAAATAGGTAATATATAGACCATCACTGTATTAGTACCGGGGTGGGATTAAACCCAGAATAAAATTAATCAATCAAAAAACCAAACGGAAATTAAACACGCACACGATGGCATGGTACGGCAGTATTCGTAAATAGGCAAATAGACATATAGATATATATATATATAGAGAGAGAGAGAGAGAGAGAGAGGAATGAAAATGGATAGATATGTAAGGATGAGCTAACAGGTATAAACTAAGCAAGCATGGTTGTAGTCAAATAAGTGACAATGGAATAGTACCAAGGCTGTACACGGGCGCGGGGGGTGGTAGCACGGAGCTAATTAAGCAGGGTGTTAAACATGCGGTCCCACACCTTGACGGTGACCCCGTAGCCCAGGTTAAAGTCCTTGTAGTGGTGGGCCAAGTGGTAGGTCTTCATAGAGCGTAGGTGCTGGATAAAGGGCCGACCGTGGTGGAGGTAGTAGTGAGTTAAATCATAGGCAATGTAGCCGGCAATGGTACCGGCCATGACGGCATGCGAAATACCAGCGGGAAAGGCCAGGTGGCCGAGCTGGACCAGCGGGTAGGCCAGGGTGAAGCCCAGCGCGGGCGGCATAACCAGACGCAGACGGTCCATGGGGAGGTAGTGGTGAACGCCGTGGAGGGTAAAGTGCAGGCACAGGGCCAGGGGGTGGTCGGGCAGGAGGGCCTCAACGTGAAACACGAAGCGGTGCAATATGTATTCGAGCAGGGTCCAGACGCCCAGGCCAAAGGCCATGTAGAGGGCGATCAGCAACGGGTCAAGGCCCCGGACGAGGGCTTGGTTGGCGAACCAGGCGACGATGGGAATCCATAGCAAGGGCACCACAAACCAAGGGGTCTTGGTAAAGGGTTCCAGATAGGAGTCGTGGCCAAAGAAGGGGGCCGAGTAGGCCAGATAGCGGGGCTTGTGGATCTGGTTCATGTAGAACTCCTTGGAGAAGGAGGAGCGGAGCATCTGGGGGAAAAGGGGCTGGCTCAGGTCCAGGAAGCGCTCGCGGGAAAAATCGGCCTGAATATCGGTGGTGGGGGGACAGCTGGCGGCGGCGGCCTGGATCTCGGCGGAGCCGGGCTTACCGGAGGCGGCCACCTCGCCAATGCGGTACTCGACCAGCAGCTCGTAGGCCGACTCCGAGTGGATGTGCTCCAGGGGGTCCTTCATCACGGTGGCCACGTCACGGCCGGCATAGTCCAGCAGGTACTCGATACCGCCGGGGTGGCCAGCGGCAAATTCGGTCAGATCGTAAACGTGCCCCTGGTAGGAGACCCACAGCGACGAGGCCGAGTTGTGGCGGGCGATTTCCTCAGAGGTATACGACGGCATGGCGGGCTTCGAATCAACCAAAGACGAGTTGTGGGGGGTCGGGGGTCACGCAGGTCGAAAAGAACGGGAGGGAGGAGGGGAGAGAACGACAGTTAGTTAGAGAGGGAGAAGGGGTGGAAAAAGAGAAACCGGCGGAAGGTGTCGCTTAATTCCAACCAAAAATAATAAAACACGCAGGGACACAAGTAGAAGACGGGGGAGGGGGGGTCAAGGCAGGGAAATTAATACACGAACCACAAAATATTACAAAGAACCTAAAGAACGAAGAAAAGCCCAAACCGCTAAATTGATCAACCCTTCAGGACACTATACCTGGCGCAGGGTATACGCAAGCGCCGGCCGCGTGTTTATATGTATTTTAGGGCCTGGGTGTATATATGCATATATGCACGCATACGACAATTAGCGAGTGTGTGAGAGGAGGAAGAAAAGACCCTCGGATAACTCCAGCACTCTCCTATCTTTCTCTTACTCGGTTGCCTATAGGCCGGTATTTCCCGACGTCCACGGGGGTAGGCTCGCCAGGAACCAATCGGCCTTTATTTTCCTCCAACCCATAAAAGGCCCCGCTAGCCCATGCCGGCCAGGCTATATGGGTGAAAGGGGTTAGTACCACCGTCGTAACCCCACAAGTCCCGTTTCTTCCGACTAAAACCGTATACCCTCCCCGCCCGCCGGCGACCTCCCCCAATATTGCATATGGCCCCAGTCCTGAGCTCGGACAGAGAGCATCTTCTATACGGGTGAAGCCCAATACTAAACGATATAAGTCAAGCTACATACAAACTGATGGAGGTGTATATTATACGTGTACAAGCAAATACAGACGGGTAATTTATTCTTAACCAGTAATTCCAGTCTCATCCAACTCTACCAAGTGAGCGGTCCAATCGACGGACGACGATGCATTAGACAGGTATTAGGTGATATTATGATTCACACCGGGATAGATGGAGAGGCGGAGATTTAATATGTAGAGAAATAAAGCGGTAACGAGGTAAAAAGATATATAAAATATACAAAGAGGTCAAGAGAGAGAGAGAGGGGGGGGGGATGCTGGGAGAGGCGTGGCCCTAGCGGAGCATTAGGCTAGGCCGAATTCGGTCGTTAGCAAACCCTACAATAAGATGAGATGAGATGAAATGAAATGAAATAACGTAAAGTCAAGTAAAATAAAATCATATAAATATAAATTAGGCCACAAACAACCCCCATAAATTATGGCTAAAGGAATGCGAGGGGCGGTGGAGACACACCACGCAGGGCCGTTGCTGAAAGAAAGCGGGAAAAGAACACGTCAAGGTCCCTCGGTCAATCACGTCTAAATATAGGCATGAAGAGAGAACGGGGTCTGGGAACTGCTCTCACGCTTTGACTTTGGAAATTGTCCAAGATGGAAAAACTAAAACACACACGCTAACATAACGAATGGGCGGGTAGATAACGTATATATATATATATATATATATCAAAAAGAACAAGATGATGGAATGTAAGAAAGTGAGACAGGTATAGGGGGGTCTATGGTTTAGGGTCTCTGCTCGGGCAAGTCGGTGTCCGCATCGTCGTCAATAAGATCGGGAAGAGGGTCCAATCGGTCGTTTTGGGCGGTGGGAAACCCGTCGTAGGTCGGCCCGGCGGGGTGGCCGTACATTGAAGTGTTGAAGTTGGCGGAGGGGGGGAGGCCCAGCGGAGAGTGCGGCATGAATGCGGCGGGATTCAGCGGGAACCGGGCACTCGGTCCTATTAGCCCGCCGTGCAGGACGTGGTCGCCGGGGGACGGGGCGGCCATGGGGAAGAAATAGTTGGGGAGAAAGCCGGCCGGGTTGGGATCATGGCTGAGGGCGACGGGGGACCCGGCCACCGAGAAGGGGGAGGCGTTGGCGGGGCCCAGCCCCACCCCCATGGTCGACGAATGGTGCATCCCCGGCATGGGGTAGGGCGAGACGGGCAAGGAGGCCGACGTGAGGTGGCCGGCCGACGCCGGGCCCATGAGAAACGGCGAGGAGGGGAAAAAGGCCGAGGCCGGGCCCAGCGGAAACGTCGAACTGGACGACAAAACCAGCGGGGGCGGGGGCCGCCGACCCGGCAGCAGCGAGCGACCGTGGGTGGCGGTGCTGTGCTGCAGCTGGATGTGGGTGTTGAGGGCCTCCAAATGATCGAAATGGCTGAGGCACCCACTCACTGAGCACCGGAAGGTCTTGGACGCCCCGTGGGTGGTCATGTGGCGCCGGAGCCCCTCTAACCGGGTGAATTCCCGGGAGCACTGGGGGCACGTAATACGGGGCCGCTTGGCCTGGCCCTGGGGCTCCACCGACGGGGACGGCCGCCGCTTGGCCGGTGGGTCGGCGGGAGTGTGCATAGTGGTAGTGCTGGCCTGAAGGGCCATTTGGCACATGGGGCACTCGGGGGAAAGGTGGGTACTGTGGAGGGGGCAACAGGCCCAGGTGGGCTCGACGGGGTGGTGGGTCGTGAGATCGGACGGGCCGCCAAAGGCCTCCGAGTACAGACTTCCCGGGTGCAGCGGGTAGTGCTGGGATTTGTAGGGCGGGCTGGGGTTAGAAGCCGCGGCGGCGGAGGCCAACAGGCCGCTGGGATAGGAAGTAGGTAAGCACAGCGAGAGGGAGGGTTCGGAGAGGCTCATTTCCGAGTTAACGGCCTGGAGTTCGCTGAGCACATCATTGTCGTCCTCGTCGTGGCCCAGGTGTAGGAGCGCATCGTGGGGCACGCGGATGGTGGACCCGTTGGCGGTAATGTGATGATAGACGTCGGGCGGGGGTTTAAAGGAGCGGGCCGTGGGGTGGCTGAAGGCGAGGGCGAGCGGGGACTGGGAGGGGTCCGACGTGGTGGAGGAGGCCGAGAGGCCCGGCGTGGAGGGATCGTGGGGGTGGCAGGCGGTCTCGGGTTGGTGCTGGGGCTGGGCCGTCGGGGAGCCGGGGCGACTGCTGGTGGTCGGGGCGGTACCCCGGGCCACCCGCTTCAGGTCGCGCTCGTAGGCCTCCTGGAACAGATAATCGTGCTTCACGGCGTGCCAGTGGAAGACGCGCTGCTTCTTCTGGGTGCGGATACACTGGTGTTTGTAGAGGAGCTCCAGAAAGTCGGAGCGGGGCTCTTCCAGGGTGGCATCCACCCCGGATTTTAGATTACGCAAGTCACTGAATACACCCTCTTCGAATTTTTTGAGCATACGCACGGGGCGGCCCATGGCCTGGAAGCGAAATACTAGGCCACGGATAATATCGGTGCTGGTGATGTATAGGCGGTCCTTCCAGCGCACGCACGACACGGCCTCGCCGGTCAGGAGGTTATGGCGCACCAGGGTCTCCTTGGGGCCCAGGCGCTCGGGGGCGGTGCGGTAAAAGGAGTGCAGGTCGTCGAGGGCGGTCTGGAACTCCTCGGTGGAAAACGAGTCGCGCGTGGGGGGCAGCACGGCCAGGGTGGGGAGGTGGCTGGGGCCCGGGGCCGGGCGGGTCGCGGACTCGCAACCCAAAGACATGGAGGAGATGGGGCTGGGCCACGGGAACGAGCGCAGCGATTAGTCGGAGAGGGTTACAAGTAGGTAGGTAGTTATGTAAAAAGGAATAGTAGGCAGCAAACGAAAGAAAGGAACTTTAGGGAAGGAGTCGGGAAAAGGTTCACCGAGGCAACGGACTCAGGAGCTTTAGGGTTTAAGAGAGTATTATTAGCGGCGGCACCAAGTGGAAAGGAAAGGAAAGAAAAGGGGCACCACTGAGCATACAAGCTAGGGTGGAAATAGGCCGACGACGGGAGCGGGGTGCAACGTAGCACTCAACTCACTCACAGCCCAAGCTCCCCTCCCTCCCTCTTGAACTAACCCTCTAACTAGCCGACTGAACCAGCCAATAGGCGGCCACCGACCCTTCCGTTTCCGGACACTGGGCTTGGGAATCCGCGACCCCCACCGACGGATGCAGCCGCTACCCCCACCTGCCCGAACGAGCCCCATGGGAACCCCTCCAAGTCGTCGATCCCGCCGCCTAGGAATGAACTGACTACTCCCGGGCGGATCATCCCGTGGCACTCTTCCGCGTCCAAGAGAAAAGTATCTTCCGCACCACCGCCGGCTTCCAGCATCCCTTTCAGAAACCCTGCTGGCGCAAGCAGTCAGTTGCCGCTTATGGTCTCGCTAGTTTAGGTTACACAAGGCCCTCCAACCAACCCAGCCGCCGCCCGCCGGTCTGCCATTAGGGCCCGAGCCACCTGTACCCAGGACATCCTCCCCCTTCTCCATTGGGGTGGCCTATGCTATGCCAAACCGGGCCGATGAGAAAACCCCCCGTTGATCTAGATGTTTGGGGTACACTGGCTGCTTATGGTAAGTGGTTGGGAAGGCATGTATGTGTGTGTGTGTGTGTGTATTGGCGAGAGGCGCCGGATGGCACTTGAGCCATAGTAATTTCAATACTCTCTACATTACCCCTACCGATAACAATAATAATATAATATACCGAGTTGGCAACCCGCCAATTCCCCCCTCCTCCTCTTCCCGTTCTTGGAAAGCATAATCCAAAGACCCCGGGTAGGCATTGGGCAGTAGGTAGTAGTAATAGTAGTAGTAGGGTTGGTGGTGGTGGTCAGGACAGGGGAGAATTCCACCCGTGGCTCAGTTGAGTAAGAACCGACCGTAAGGGCCAGAGCCATCAAATATCTCTAACCAATAACACCCCCCCCCACAATATTTAATTGATTAATGGGGTTGGAATCTTTTAAATTAAATTAAGTTAAATTAAATCTAAATAAAAACCCTTTAGGCCGCTGGGCTTGGCCTTTCGGTTCATCCCTTCCTGAATTAAGCCACCAAAAAAGCACTGGCCCGGTTGATGGGTTGGTCAATGGGGTTTGGAATAAGGGAAGAGGAAGAGGAGTGGCGGGCCCTCGACTTTCTCCACCCCCTTGCAGAAAGAGAGAGAGTGAGAGAGAGCGAGGTACCCGGTCAGTCACGTGATGTGCCCCACCTTTGAATCCCCCTTATTTTATCCATCGCATATACCACGTATTCTCTACCCACTCTATACACCGCCTGGACTACTACTGCTGACTGGCCCACCTTTGGGCGGGCAATGGCCAAAACTATCATTGCCGAGGCCTTTTTTTAAACACAAATCGAAAGAGAGACGACTACTATACAAGTCCCATTGGCCCTCCGACCCTCATCACTCCTTCTCTTTCGCTTGCCCATTTCCCTCCCCTATTCCCTCCCTACCCCGGGTTCCAATACCATCTACACCAAAATGGTACGTCCGCACCCCGCCCCCTCGTCAATCGGTCCCACCTGCTGTATCGAACTCCTAATGATCCATCCATCCATCCATCCATTCGGCATAACTAACTAACCGCTATGCTATCCCCCTCACATTATGCCCGCTCCCTCTAGTCCACTGTCAACCGTCCCGTTGTCAACGTCTTCGCCGCCGCTGGAGGTGCCGCCGCCGGTACCGTGGCTCTGCCCGCCATCTTCAACTCGCCCATCCGCCCCGATGTGGTCCAGTTCGTCCACACTTGCATGGCCAAGAACAACCGTCAGCCCTACGCCGTCTCCGACAAGGCTGGTCACCAAACTTCCGCCGAGTCCTGGGGTACCGGTCGCGCCGTCGCCCGTATTCCCCGTGTGTCCGGTGGTGGTACCCACCGCGCGGGCCAGGCCGCCTTCGGTAACATGTGCCGTGGTGGTCGCATGTTCGCCCCCACCAAGACCTGGCGCAAGTGGCACGTCAAGATCAACTTGAACCAGAAGCGTTACGCCACCGCCTCCGCCCTGGCCGCTACCGGTGTCTCCGCCCTGGTCCTGGCCCGCGGTCACCGCGTTGCCCAGATCGCCGAGGTCCCCCTCGTGGTCAGCGACGACGTCGAGAGCATCAAGACCACCCGTGAGGCCGTCACCCTCCTCAAGTCCGTCAACGCCTTCCAGGACGTCCTCAAGGTCATCCAGTCCCGTAAGATCCGTGCCGGCCGTGGTAAGTCGCGCAACCGCCGCCACACCCAGCGCCGCGGTCCCCTCGTGGTCTACCACACCGATAACGGCGTGAGCCGCGCCATGCGCAACATTCCCGGTGTCGAGATCGTCAACGTCCGCAACGTCAACCTGCTCCAGCTGGCTCCCGGTGGTCACATGGGTCGCTTCATCATCTGGACCCAGAGTGCCTTTGCCCAGCTCGACCAGCTCTTCGGTACCACCGAAGAGGTCTCCAGCCTCAAGTCCGGCTACAAGCTGCCCGGCAACATGGTCGGTAACTCCGATATTGCCCGCATCATCAACTCTTCCGAAGTCCAGGCTGCCCTCCGCCCCGCTGGTTCCAAGTACACCAAGCGCCCCTGGACCCAGAAGAAGAACCCCCTCCGCAACACCGGTGTGATGGTCCGTCTCAACCCCTATTCCGTGGTCACCCGCCGTGCCGAGATTCTGGGCGCTGGCCAGAAGAAGACCAAGAAGGCTGCCAAGGGCAAGGCTGGTGCCAAGTTCCTGGATATGCTCAAGGCCGATTAAACTGCCTCTATACTTTCTGCTTCGCTCAGTCCTTTTTAAAAGCTGCGACCTGTGTCCTCACGTCCGTCGCAGCACTCTCACTTGATTCTTGGATGATGGGGGTGGGTTGCAGGATAGCGATCTGTCCCTTTCCCTTCCCTCCTTCAATGCTTTGGTTTAATCCTATCCATATTCTATGGGGTCTATTGGGGTGAAATTAATAAAGCGATATCGGTATTTGGTTTTTGGGAAATTTTTACTTGGGAATATAGTATTCAAATGGATGAACCCATTTAGGGATCAAATTGGAAAATGATATCTAGGCTATTTATACATTTGTATATAAATATAAATATATATATATATATATATACTAGATCTAAGCGACCCGTTTCCGGGTCAAACGATCTGCAGATGTTAGTGTAGGCGACCAGCTAAAGAGCCCATGGGTGAGGCCGCCGCCCTGGGGTTAAATTTATTTAGATATATTCACCACCGAGTTAGGTAAACTACAATCGCCTTGGCAGTGTAAATAAAGTTAGATAAACGCGACCGTCATTGCCTCAATTATATAGATACCTATGTATGTCCTTGTTATTAAAATAATGAAATCTCTTACCTTTTTGAGAGTGCGGAAACCCGAGTCGATAAAAAAGGTGCGTCACCACCCTGTTGATGTATGAAAAGGGGCGAACTTGACTAAGGGTTATTTAAGTTAGCCCCATACTTTTTTATGGAGCAAATATAGCACCTTTAGTATAGCTCCTGTTAATGAGTGGTTGAGCAAGTGGATAGCTAAGCAGGATAGTGGTTTATTGGAACATGAATAAAATAATAATAGATTGTATAATGGTAGTGATTGGGTAATAGGTTGTAGGCGAATATGGAGATAGTTATCTAAGGTTTGCCAGAATGCCAATCGGCTCTACCTTTATATTGAAGGATCAAGTGGGCAGGTAGAGGGGAGTGTGAACAGCCACACCTGTTATCACTGGGGGCCCGAAAGTTCGCATATAAAGGCGGGCTATGTGTAGTAAACAACACCAAGTCAGTTCTAGCTGTATAGCTAAGTTCTTATCCTAGAGGGTGGTTTTACCCTGGATATGGGACGCTGGTCTGCTTGGTTGGTGCTGGGTACTACAGTCGGTTCAGCATTAACACCCCCTTAGTATATATAGATAGATATGGGTGAAGTTCAGCTTGGTTGTATAAGAGTTTAACCGATATGTGTATGGGACAATCGGTGGGATGTTTATTTTTAACCAGTAGTAGTATTTGCCTCATCAAATGGATTTTTCATTATACAGCCTTACTGAACTACTCCCATATAGATAATAATAGTAATAGTAATTAGGCGGCAGTTCTCACCAATTGAGCGTTGAGGAGAGTTTGGGATCAGGTGGCCGGAATTACTGAGGGTTATATATAAATAGTTAGCCCCCTACATTTTTACGGAAAATAGCGGCTTTATAATATAGATATATAGATATTGGTGGAGAGGGCCGATGGTGGGTGTGCTTAAGGAGATGTTTAAACGGGGGGAGGGTTCGACTGGTGAGATTATTAGGGGGTGGGGGTTTATTGTCGGTTAGATTATGAAGTGTTTATTAGATTATCAACTAGCCTGATTCGTCCCGGTCCGCCGGTCGTTGGTTCTGACTGTATCGGTTGATCTGTTGCTGGCGATACTTCTCAATTTTAACATCAAGGGGGTCTACGGGTTCGGTGGGGGCAGCGTATACCGCGGGCTTGCCATGGCCGATACCGCGCGACTGGGAGGCCCGCGTGGAGTCGATAAGGATAGGCTCGGTGATACTGTCCTTGGCCATGCCCAGGCCACTTCCTTCCCCGGCCCAACCTAAATCATGGCCAAAACATCCAAAAGGCGTGTAACAAGGTAGCCATTAGAGGGCGGAAGTTAGCTACTTCAATCAAGGCAGCATGGTTGGGTATAGGCCGTTCGTTGCCTTCTTTGAATAGTAAACGCAATGCTAGAGAGTCGGGGATTAATTGGGATAATCTAAATATCCCGTATATCCTAATAAGGTGGTCCACTGTAGCACGATAGAACCACCGCCACACTTACCAAGCTTCTTGAGCATTTGGAATCCCTTGTTTTCCTGCGAAATCATGCGATTGAGGCTGGCCTGCTGAACCGACCGCGGCGGCTTCGGCCCCAGTACAGGGAGGGCGGCGGTGTCCCCCTCCGTCTCCGAGTCCGAGCTCGTGGCGTCACTGGATGAAGAGGTGTCTGAATCCGAGTGGGGTAAGGCAGCGGTCCGGTGCCGAGCTGGGGCTACGCCGGGGCGGATGCGTTGGTAAAAGGCATCGAGGTAACCCGTCTCCCAGCCCTCTTTATCAATGGTCCGTGAGTCCCGGGGGATGGCTTGGGGGCGAAGACCCTGGCTTCGGATATCCGCTACGCCTTGGTAAAAGTTCTCCGCGGCGACAATAAGCTCATAAGTGACGGGGGGCCGTTCGCGGGGCACCACAATGGCCTCGGTGAGGAGGGGGGTGTAGGGGTCGAGGTCCGGTCGGACGTGGGGCAGCATTAGGCCGGCCGGAAGCTCATGGTAGGGTTTCGACGGAGGAGGTGGTGGTGGTGGTGGTGGACGAGGCAGGTCAAAGGGAGGCGGTGGGGGACGTGCCGGATCAAAGGGAGGAGGGGGGCCTAGGAATGGCGGAGGAGGTCGAGGTGGTGGAAACATGCGGGCTTGTCTGAGTAGCGTAAAGCATGTATAGTGGTGTAACACACAGGTCGAGTAGGGCCAAGGAACTATAATGCCGAGTGTTGAGGCTTTCTAGAATATGGGAGTAGTTCAACAAGGCTGTATAACGAAAAATCCATTTGATGAGGCAAGTACTACTGGTTGAAAATAAACATCCCACCAATTTTCCCATACACATATCGGTTAAAATCTTATACAACCAAGCTGAACTTTACCCATATAAAAAAAGGGGGTTTTATTGAGACATAAAGGGTTCGCGGAATTGTGTGTAATTTTCTAGCTTACAACTCGTGTTCCCTAGTCAGATTGACTCTGGGGTGGTAATAACCCTGTTCGCCAATTGCAGGGCAGAGAGGGGGTGAACTGGCCATATATGGGCGGGGGACATTCCCATTGTAGTTCCGAGTGGACCAGCGGCTGCAATGGAATAGTATAGATGACGGACTAGGGAGACGAGGGGTTAGGGTTAGTTTGGCCTAAGGAAGAGCCGCCCACGCTTAAGCGCATGCGCAGGTAACGCAGTCTTACCACGAAACCAGCTCTCGGAATTCGCATACCACGCCTGTCTCTCCCAAGTTCGGACAAGGGTCTTTAGAGGGAGAGATGCCTTACGTGCAGCGTAAGGGTTTGGCAAAGGGTGGACAGGTGTGACCATGGCCGTTAATAAGTAACACATGGGTATACTGCGCATATCCTCAACAGCTCCGTCCGTTTCAGCAGTAGGAAAGAGCCAGCCCGCTTCTTTAATATAATACAATACCATACCAATGGAATGGTGTATAGGCCGTTGGCCCGTATAAAAGCCCAGCCCTGCGGCAGGGAAGGTGGCATATACATCGTCTTCGTGATATTCGCTTCCGTTGATTACAACTTATACACTACATCCCCTCTCAATTCGCACTAACATTCTTTTCTAACCCTCTAGCCACCATGAAGCTGAACGCCGTTTTCATTGTCGGATTGACCACCCTGGCCGTAGCGATGGGTGTGCCCCTTCCCCTTCACTATCCCCAAACCTCCCAGGCGTGGACGAATCTGCGCCAGAGCGGCACCCAGTTTCTCCATTCGCTGGGGCGCCTACCCGTTGCCCTTGCCCACGACTCAAGCAATGCTTTTCGCGCAAAGCAGCGAAGCTCCCAGGCCGCTTGGCAAGCTAGGGAGCGGCGCATCAACATAGCCGTACAGAATAAGAAACAGGCGGTGCGTAACGAAGTCCACCAATTCACCAACAATGCCGCCACCTCCCTTGATCGAATCAGTGAGTATCTGCGAGCCAAGGCGGCCCCCCTCTCGCACGCTCAGTAACCGCTTAGTACCCTAACATTTCACCCTTGGTTATCGTCTGGTCTTGTGCGAAGGTCCCAGTAAAGTAGTTAGTGTATTCCCGGGCATAGTGGTTAGTGATTTTTTTAGCCGGCGAGATGATTATATCCATTGTATTTATTATAGTTATAAAGTAAATTGTATAAACCATATTGGTAGGCTTGTATCCAGCGGATTAAGTTGTGCTAAATTTAAACCGGAATTCGACTTGCCAATAGGCCACACCCACTTGGTGGTATATGTGCAAAAGCTGGGCTGGCGAAGAGTGGGAAGAAGCACCCCCCACACTGCAGATGGTATGGGAGGGCTGCCAAAGGGGTGGCAGATGAGTCATGTGGAGTGGGTTGGACGGTTCTGTCCAAAGAAATAGGAAGGGGGTCTATTTAAAAGGTGCCAACATCGCCGAGTAGCCAGCAGCGAAAGTGCAATGGTACCAATTGAACATTATATTTCTGACCTTGGAAAAAATGTGACAAGAGGTCCCAAATAGGCTTCCAAGGGCCACTGTAGAATAGTCGGCATTCGGCGGATGAAACCCGCACCGTAGCCACCCCGATTATCGGGAATGGTCCGGGCTAATGGTCCGGAAAATAGTCAAACCTGGCAGTAATGTATTGCTGCAAAGTGTAGGATGGGGGAAGGTCTCATTTTAATCGATTTAATTAGTACTGACCATTTCCAAATATTTATATATGTATAACTTATTATGAGATGGGCGATACCACTGGCTCGTCGCATGATTTGGACATCACTACTGAAACCACAAGGGAAAAGCAAACCAACTGCAACGGGGTTTGGAGTGGCGGCAGAGGTCATCAATGATGAGGAAGCCTTCGCTGATGACCATGTGGACACCTTCCACATCAATCCCCTTAGCTTTGCAACTGGGTGTATTTAAACCCGCCGAATTTGTGCCTGAAACGGGGAGCGCAGTCTTGCACACAAATTTGAGATATTTATTGGTCGTTAACGAATTAAAATTACTTTAATAACCAGGCACCGGCCGCTTATATTTTATAGAGGGACCAATGAGGGCGAAGTCATCAGTAGCCCTGGTTCTCTGAGTATGCCTATTTCGACTTAAAAAGGGATTTATTTGATATGTTCATAAACTATTACTCGTTCTTTTTAAATTATGTTCCGCTCCAAACAATGCCGCCCTACTTCACTAATATAGTCAGCTCCCTCGCCGCCAACCTCCCGGCCTCGATCCCCTATAAACTAGTTGTTTGGACCAGCCTCGCCGTCCCGGTCTGGGCCCCCTCAACCCGGTAGGACCACGCTGAATCCTCCCGGAACCCCGGGCCGCGTTACTCACTACACAAGTCATACCATGGATAAATCCCCCGCCCTGCTAGATAGAAACCGTGAATATAAAGGTCCAAGCACATTGAAATAAAGGTAGCCATGCTAATAAATGCCACTACTGAGTCTGAACGAACCCCGGGTCTAAAGCTGGGGCTTCAGGGGGGACCCATTAGGGACAAAGGCCATTGCGTGCGTAAGAAACAGGGCCAGGTGGGATGCCACTAAAGCCGGACGTTCCATGAGTAGTAAATGGCCCGAACCCTTAATAATGTAGACATCAGCTCGGATGCTGGCATTGGCATGGGCCTGGCCGAATTGCTCGTTAGGGCATATGGTGGACTCCTCCCCCATCAGATACCGCAGGGGGCATCCAATCTCGACCAAGCGAGACAAGAGCCAGACTGCATCCCGGAAACCCCCCTGGAAGACTTCATACTCGTCCTTGGGGTGGCACTTCAGCTGCCACGCCTCGGTTCCGGGTACTGAGGTGAGACCGTGCTGGACATGCAGGGCCTGCACGCGCGGGTCCCAGTCCCGAAAGAAGGGGTGTCGGGTGAAGTACGTGTGGGCCTCCGCAATGTCCCGCCACTGAGCCTTGCGAGACAGGACTCGCTCAAAGCTGGTTTCCAGGAATCGAGGTCCGGCAAAGGCAATGACTGGCTCCACCGGCAAGAGTGCGGCAAAGGTGCCCGGCTTAACGATCTCCGTGAGAAGACTGCGCATGGGCCATATTAAATTGATTAGAATGATTACATGCAGATTTTACCCAAATTACTAAAGAAGCCGCAGTGATATCCATGCTTGCACAGGGATTAGGCCAAAAAAGACCAGCCCGGAGCACCCATCTCGGCGACTTGAGGTGGTGTTCAACTAGAACGGGGCACTTACAGAGATGAGGCACCGTAGGAATGACCGACTCCGATAAGCGCGGTATCAATGGACAGTTGTTGAATTAGGGCCAGGATATCGCGGGTGTTGTCCAGCCACGAAGCTAATCGGTGCACCATTATTATAAGAATAGATGATTGTCAATAGAGTGACGTAAAAAAATCATTAAGTTAAATGGATATGGGATGGGAATATGCCCCTCCTATTGATCTACCGCCCACATCCCTGGGCATACACTGGTCAAATTTAATTCACGTACTTTTTTGCTGTAAGTGGGAGCGGTTGAGAGCGGCACTGTCGCCGTGACACCAGCCATCAAATGCAATAATTCGAGCAATATGCCACGACCGGGGGTGATCGGTAGCGGTCTTGGAAGACCCCCAGTAGATATTGGAGATGTGGGTACTTGGCTGGGGCGGGTTCAGTACCTCGTCCGCACTGGAAAGGGGCAGCTCTTCCAGAAGCGGCTCCCAAAGTTCCTTGTGAAAGCCGGTGGCGTGGGCTAGCAAAAGAGTAACGGGTCGGCCGGTGGGCGAGGGGCCTTGGGGAAAAAACTGCTTAACCGCCAGGCTCTGTCCTGGGCGAGCACCCTGGACCACCTGGTGCGTAATGCGGTAACGGTCCATGGAAAGGGGAAGTCCAAGGTAAGGTGGAGGACTAAGTAGCGTTTCGTCAATTGATGGGTGAGGGTACACTAGGCAGGCGTTGCAGGTAAGGAAGGAATGGCAGACGATGTACTGGGCTGAATGCGCTATTCCTATATGGTGAATGTAAGTGACTATCCTTTACTCCGAGTAAAAGCAGGCACGTGTGAATCACTTACTCCTAGTAAACCAACGCATGTCAATAATACATACTACATACCGCCCCGGCGGGGAAGTAGTATGGGAGGAACAAAGAAGATAACCTCCTCTCCTAAACCAATTGGCGCGCCTGGGCCATACTACTGCTGAAAATATCCCCCTCCACGGGACTATTGTACCCCGCTTCCTACCCAATCACAATAGACTTGTAGGCAATCAATATAATCCGATGGTCCCTCCAACAGCAAGGGCCCATGTCATGGTCAAGTTGGCCTGCAATAGTAATAAAAAAACACCCTTTATTTCACATGATGACATGGTGTTTATAATCTACCCCATCGTCAGCAAGCACCAATTACGCCCCTTGATATCCCCTGCCCGACCTACATGTAGGGCCTGGCTCTAATGAAGAAGGCGGGGTTCCTCGTCCTCATCGGGGTGATGCCGGTGGCTGTTCGACATGGTCCCAGCGGGTGGACTCGGGGTCCGCGTCAGAAGCGGTTTGATGAACCTATCATCAATAGATTGGATCCAGGCCTGCGCATCGTTCACCACAGGGGGTGCGTCGCTTGGGCCAGTCTGGGAAGGCACCATGGGGATACTCGTTTGGTGTAAAGAGGTTTCCACCGTATGGGCCCCGTCGGTGGAGGGCGGTGGCTGCTGGAATTCACCCCAGCGGGTGGCCGGGGACGGGTCCCTGTCGTCGAGGCTAGCTCGGCTCACTTCGCTGTCACTATAGGCGTCGTCGGGGGTCCGGAGTAGGCGGGCCTGGGCGGATGATCGTGGGGCGGGCGTGGGTTCAACGCCGGTCGGGATGTTCAGGGCCCGGATCACGGTCGGAATAGTCCCCCCGAAACCCACGACGCTCACCACCACTACCACCAGTACCATGGCCCGGATCACATGGCCACTATGGCCCGGGATGTCCCCGGCCAGGGCAAAGGCCACCGCCCCGCGCAGCCCGGCCCAGAAAAGCATGGTCTGGTGCTCATAGGTAACGCACTTGGTCTGGCCCCAGATCCGGACGGTCACGTAGTTGAGTAGCCGGGAGAGGGGGAACACGGATACAAACCGGGCAATCACCATAACCAGCACCATGTAGACAATAAACACGGGCTTGTAAATGGCCTCCATGTTGGTGAAGAGGGTGATACCCAAATAAAGGAAGATGAAGTTCTCGGACAGCTGGGACAGTACGTGGAACATGTCGTGCAGCGTGTCCCGAGTGCCGCGGGACATGTTATCAAACGCATAGTGTTTGAGGGCCATGCCGCAGAAAAGCAGGGACACAATGCCCGACATGTGGATACCATTGGAGATGAAGTAGGTGTTGTAGGCCATCACGGTAATGAAGCAGATTTCCAGGTGGCGGTAGCGGTGCAGCTGGGTCATTTTAAGGACGAGGGCGCAGAGGGCCCCGCTGAGTAGGCCGAGGACCAGGGAGACGGTAAACACCAGGAAGAACAGGCCAATGATTTGAACCATGTTACCCATGTGCATGGAATGGCCCCGGAAGCGCTTGTAGGATTCGTACAGGACAATGGATACGGCGTCATTGAGCATGCTTTCGCCAAAGATGATGGTATACAGGCGGGGCTCGACCTTGAGTTGGTTGAAGATGGCCAGGACCGTGACCGGATCCGTGGAGGACAGGATAGCCCCGACCATAAGGCATTCGAGGAAACTCAGGGAGAGATTCTCCAGGCCAGTGACAGAGTACAGATAGGCCAAAACACTACATATCGGGGGAATAGCGAAGCCGTCGAACAACAATGGCAGCAATGTCAACGAAAGGAATTAGAGACCCCGTGGTAGAGGTAGGGTGCGGCAAATGGTGGGCATTGCAGGATCGGGCATAGTCAGGGATACTTACCCGGTAAACATCGCACTGATGAAGGTTCCCACAAAGGCAAAGGCGAATATCGGCACGGCCAGGCTAAAGAAATCTTTCTGGAGAGATGGGTAGGATAATCATTACCATCGCCATTATCATAATAATAACAACAATAACGGTTGGCTATAGAGGGTTAGTATAGGGGCAAATAAATACAGAAAGAGAGGACCAAGGAAGATTCGGAAGGATGCAGGATTTACCTTGTTCAGAGAATAGCCACAGTTTAAAATGATAGGTGGTAGTAGCATGTTGAAGAAGTAGGTGTGGTCAAAGGTCACCATATCCCGGATATGGTATAAATTGGCGACGCGGATAAACAGGCCAACCAGCATCCCTGTGAGTGGACGGAACCCCAGACCAGGCAAGATATTATGTAAATACATTAAGTTGAAAGGTTAGTTTGGAGGCTGTAGGTATATGAGTGTGTGGGCGGACCAGCCCAACGAGTCGAGATGGAGTACAGACTAGAATACTTACCGGCTAGCAGGGCGACCACGGATTCGTGGATGACCTGGATTTTACGCCGCTGCAGGAAGTAGCTTAGTAATAAGGAGCAGGCCATCAGAGTGAGCAGCAGAAATAGGGCCCAGCTGGAATACAATTCCTTTCCCTCCTCGTCATTCTGGCGGCGAACTACAGCCTGTAGTGGGTCCATGGTATACAATGGGGTTCAATAGAAAAGGAGAATATAGACACAATTTACAAGGAAACTAAATGAAATGAAAAGGGCATAATAGGGCAATAATAGGTGGTGCTGGGGCGCATTCATGCTGACAGAGCTGGAAAATAATAAGTGAAGCGGATGGGTCACGCATAGAGGGATGTATGCGCCAAGTCTCTTCCCCGCTTCATTACTACGGCCAGGGTGAGTGGGATGACGTGTGGGATTTGGCCAGGGTTGCTCTATTAAACAAGGCGGGGAGATTGGCCCGTCTAATAAAGTCATGTTCAATCAAAAGAGGACTTGTTAGGGTTAATGGGGACCGAATGAATCAAGGTTGTCCTGGCCCCAAAGATTCAGTAACGCGTTAGCCGGCCACGCGTGGTGTGGAGAAAGATCATGGCAATGTTCCCCGGCCGAGTGAGCTTGGGCCGACTGATCGACCTGGAAGGGCCCGACGCGTTCGGCCGCCGCTGATTGGCTGCGGAGTTTGTTTTTATTGTGTATGCTTGTGAGGGTATATGCATTCCAACTACCCTTGCCTGGGTAGGCGCTTCCCATAAATAAATCCTGCCGGCCTCCCTGCCCGCTTCGGTTGGTTAAACTCCTGTATTTCTTACCTTCCCTTCAGTAGCCTCACTAGTACTCTCCGCACACTATCCCCTGTATTGTCTGGTCCTTTTCTTCCGCACACCCACCCACACTTCTTACCCATGGTCGTCATCCTCGCCCCCAAGCCACAAATGCTGGTTCTCGTCGGCTTGCCCGGCAGTGGCAAGACCGCCTTCTCCACCCTGCTCTGTTCCTTGGACAAGGTAAGCTTATGAGCGTCTTCTCTTTGCCCTAGTCAAGACCCCGCCCCCCCTGGTGGTGCTGCTCATTCACCCCTCCCGACTCTAACCCCCCTCCTGCCACTTTCACTTGTATGCGAATCTTATCGTCCACTTCCCCACCCACTCCGAGTAGTCCTGGGTCCGAGTCAACCAGGAGGAGGTGGGGTCCCGCTCAGCCTGCGAGGCCATAGCCGCCAAGGCCCTCAAAGAAAACAAAAACATCGTCGTCGATCGCTGTAACTTTGACGAAAGCCAACGGAAAACCTGGGTAAGCCTCGGTGAACAGGCCGGTATACCCGTCGATGCCTTATTCTTTGATATTCCCACCAAGGTGTGCCAGGATCGTGTGCTGAAACGCTCGGGCCACCCCGCCGGGGTCGAGGGCAAGTTCGGGGCGAGCGTGGTGACCCGGTTCGAGTCCATCCTGACTCGTCCCACTGTGTACGAAGGTCTGCGGATGATCCACAACATCGGCACCCATCTGCCCAACCGCCCCAAGGTTGAGGAAGTATATACCAAGGAAACCATGATTAGCATCATGCGCCTGTTCCCGCCAGCCAAAGCCCCGGCCCCCGCCAAACCTGCTTCCAAGCCGGCCGGCAAGCCCGCCACCCCCGGCGGTAACCCCAAGCCCGACGAGGATGCGGAGAAGAAGAAGAAGGCCGAGGCTGTCATTTCCCACTTTGGCCACGATCACGGCCATCCCCACCACCATTTCCACCACTCTTGGCAGCACCCTCACGCCGCGGCCGGTAGTCCGCCGCCTTCCCCGCCGTTTGGTGCCCCCGCTGGCCCCAAAAACATCAGTGTCCTGGCCAAGCCCATCGAGGGCCACGGTACCTTCAAGGAAAGCAAGGGTGTCTGGGAGGATGAAAACAACAACAAGCACTACAACCACAGTCTGTACAATGAACACGCCGAGCAGGAGGCCGATGGCAGCAAACACCTCGATCGCCATACCCGCCATCTGCAGCACAGCGACCATATCAGCAACCCCATCGCCGGGTTCCAGCGTGCCTTTGACCACCTAACATTTGACCGCCAGGAGGAGGGCCACGAGCTGGGCAAGGACGGCAAAAAGTCCCACTTTTCGGACAAGTCGCACTTCTACCACCAGAGCGAGCATGAGGAGGACGCCAAAAAGGGCACCATGAAATCCTACGAGCACAAGCACGTCAACAACATGCGCCATATCCATAGCGATAAGCCCGACCGTAGTCGCATGGAGGGTTTCGAACACCGCTCGTTCAACTACGCTTACAAGGGCGACGAGTTCGAGCCGTCGTGCATCATGGACAACTCGTATGGGGGCAAGTCCAAATTCGACGACGAGATCAAGGCCAGCTTCCACAACCTACCGGCCCAGGAACACTATTCGTTCGGCCAGAAGATTTCGTGGGAGGGTGGTCTGCCCCCCAAGCCCAAGATGCCCGGGGTGAGTTTTATGCACCCACCCAAATAAACGCCCCTGACCCACCTACTTCCCCACTTTTTTATATAACGTATATATATAGATATATATATATATATTTACATATTCTCCGCCTTTTTCTTTTGTTATTAATGGTTTTTGTTTTCTGCACCATGGTCTTGGCCCGCATTCCTCCATGTCCCTGATTGGCACGACTTCGTTTGATGATTACTTTGATCACCCCCCTCCATTATTCTATTCTATGATATCCGAATTCTTTTGCTACGTTTTCACGACTGTTCACCTTTTCTTTCCTTCCGATTCTTCCCCTCGCGGTGCTCCTATAATCGCACCCCCCTATCTTTATTATAGGTATGGACAGTGCTGGGTTGAATTCCCCCGCACTTGCCGCCGGCCACGCCAGCCGGTTTCCTAATAAATCATTACCCACTCAGTGCCGCCATTTGGGAGAATCTGGCCTGCGTCAAATGAATTGTGTCAACACACACCCCGTTGCATATGGTGTCCTGCGCGGTGGGATTCGTGCATTGTGCTTGGAGGGATAGGGCTTACAACTGAATACTTGTCATATCCCACTGGCCAATGGCGTGGGTATGACTAAGCCAGGTAGGTAAGTAGATTGGTGTAAAGGGGGAAAAGGGCTGCTTTTACTGTTTTACCCGCTCAATAGAGGCGCTTCATCACCACCACCACCACCGTACCTTCAAAGGGGAAGTAGACCGTAGTAGCAGAAGCCCTCTCCGAGCAGCGACCCCTGCCGCTGCTGCAATTTACCCTCTCCCCACCGTTGCTGCCTACCCTTATTGTGCCCCACCACATTCCCATTGGGTTCCTTGGCCCCTTTGTCTGTCTCCATTTTATTTATTTATTCAGATGGCGCTTGCCACCTTTCCCCCACAGCGCAAGGCTTCCACGACTGCTCTATTGGACTTTGCCCTGGACGGGCCAGCGTCCCAGTCGTCCGACTATGATTCCGAGGAGGAGGAAGACGAGGTAGCTTGGCGGCCTAGTCCCCCCTCCGCCAAGGCACTCCGCTTACTTGGCCTCAGCGCACCGCCCTCGTCTCCACTGGTAGCGGCGAACAGCCACGTGGTTGGACCAAGAGAGGAAGAAGCTGAGGAAGAAGAGGAGGAGGGGCTGTCCTTCCTCGAGGGCTTGGCCCTATCCGTCGAGCCCTCCCCAGCCACCTTGAACCCTACACCTAAACGGAGGTTCCGACGGTACCCGGCGTCTTCCTTCTCGTCATCCTCGGACCACACCGTAGTTTCCCTTCCCGTCCCGGCCAACCAGGCGGCCTCGGCCCGTAACAAATTCAAGCCCTCGTTCGACCTGCCGTCCCCTATCGAAACCCTCCCGGATATGCACTCCCCCCTGCCTACTACCTCGGGCTGGTTTTGGGAGCGGTCCATTGCCGCCAATGTGCACTGGTTTCGCCGCCATGCCTTTCATCCGCCCTACCATCCCTACTTTTTTCTCCAGTGGCTCTTCTGCGTCCTCATTTTCTTTGGCCAATTCCTCTACCAGGGCCGCTTTGTGCAGGACCAGCCCGCGGCCTTCCGCGCTGTCTACGTTGTTGGTATTCTCATGAGCTTATGCACTGGCCTTCTGAACATCGCCGTCTCTGCGCTGGATCCCACCGATCCGGTGGTCAAGCAGGCCGCCGTGCCCCGCAATCCCGTGTACGATTTGACCCCTGGTATTCTCGTCAATAACCTGGTCACTGGTGTGTGCGACGTGTGTTTGGTCCAAACCGACTTCCACACCCGCCATTGCAAGCGCTGCAACCGGTGTGTGGCCGGGTTTGACCACCACTGCAAATGGCTCAATACCTGCATCGGCAGTCGCAACTACCGCACCTTCATCGCCCTTCTGGCGGTGGGCTGGATAACCGCCCTCGGCTACCTGGCCAACTCCATTTACATTATTTACCTGTTCTTTTACCAAAAGGACGTCTATTTGCGGCGGGTGGCCGATATATTTGATTTAGACACCCCGCAACCCGATGCCCGGGCCTCCGCCGTCATCGGGGCCGACGTTTTGGTAGGCTGTCTGACCTTTTTGAACTGGATGGCCGTCTCGGCCGTCACCCAAATTCTGGTGTTCCATCTCCGCCTGCGCCGAACGGGCCAAACCACCGTTGACTACCTGAATGAGCTTGACGACCGCCGGCACGCCGAGGCCCACCTTCCCCCCGGGGTCCCCACCACTGGGCGGGTCCGGTTCCTTCGTCGCCTGCAGACCGTATCGAATGCAGTCCGCCATACTATCCGCCGAGTCCTTCGCCTGCCGAATCCCGCCAATGGACCGACCGATCTCCCCTATTCGTATTGGAAACCGCCACAACAGCCGGAGCCCGTGCCTCTCAATGCGCTTTAATGACGGGTCATTGGCAATTCATACTTCTTCTGATTCTCTCAAAGACGCGATACCTGGGGCCGGGTGGCTTTTGGGTTACTCCTAATCTGATCCCATACCTGTGTATTATTAAATCCGAGTCCGCAACCTGCCGCATAACTTTAGTGTAATCATAGCATAGCTTCCTCCCCCGGTGCTTCCACTAGTACGGACATTTTGGATAGGTGATTCTGCTTGGTGGCGCTTTTTCAGTTCCACACACACCCCCCCTGTGACCTTGCACGGTAGTTGATTATACCGAGGAGGAACGCAGTTATATCAATATATTTATTAAAAATAAAGCAATGGCCAATGGCAGGCCCGAATGAGACTAACCCCACATACCATCGTCACTCAGGGGGTGGAGCTGGATGAAGGAAGATACTTTGGGTTCCTTCCGGGTTTGAGGTATCGACTAGAGTCGGCTTTACGGGAACCGAGTTAATTAGGGGGCGGGCATACCCCGATTTGTGCCAAGCTTCGGTTCCCCGGTAGATGTCGACTTTAGCATGGTGATACCCCCGTATCCCAATTTGCTCTGAATGGTCCCTTCACCTATATTGAAGACCAGCTATGATTGACCCTGCTACCCAACAGTACACTGATTGCCGGCCTAAGTAGGTAATAATTACTGTCTCATCTCCAACTGGAGTAGGCCTTTCTCGCACCACTTGGTCAAGGATTGCCATTGAATCTTCCCACAACCCCGCCAACAATGCCATGAACCTTTTAGGGTTATTGCGGGCTTTGTTTGCATGTCCTCGAATGCAGACGCCTGCACCCGTAGATTCGGACTTGGCTGGCGCGATGGGGCTTACGCTAATTAGGTTTTCGCTAGGGTCATTGGAGTTAGGTGACCGACAGGATTGAGTACCGGCCATAATCCCGTCCAACGAAATGTCAGTCATCGACTGTGCTTAGGGTGTTTGATCTCACTGTGCCATGATTTCCCTCGATTCCTCGTACTATCCCCGCCACTCACTAATGAGTAGGGTTATAACAACAACCTAATTCGCTGCACTTGTATTTGAAACATTCAACGGGGCAAGTCCACTTCTAGATCCCCCTTTCTCACCCAACATCCGTCGCCTTTTTTTTGGGGGGGTGTGAGGGGGGGAGGGTCGGACCCTACGCATGGGTTGGCCTGTATATTTCACCCTCTGCTTACACATGGTAATATTTAAGGCCTCAAAGGCCATCTTCCGCCTGGCTTACTTTCCGGCTTTGTTCTTTGCGTATTGATCTTCATTCCCCCCCTAATTAACCACCGGTCTACTTGGTGGGTAGCCCCTCAGCCAACTATATCGAATTATTAGACATTTTCCCATTACCCGGGCCTTTTCACGAGACTTGGCGTACCATGCTTAGTCGGTGGTGCGCTCGGGTGACCATTATAGCCCTGGGTTTGTGGCTGGGGTGTGTTCGGGATAGCCAGGCCTCACTAACGACGGTCGCCACTCAGGAAACTTTCCGGGCCTATGACTTTCCCCGCAACGATGACCACCCAGCACCGGGGCTAAGTGCCTTCTCCGGCCATCTATTATTAGCCTCCGTGGATGAGAACTGCCACATCCAGGTGGATGACTCAAAGTATCCCAGTATTTTGGGTAACAATGGGCCGCGGAACGACTCGCTGGGCACTATCCTCGCGTACGTCGATATGTCCAACTTGCCAAGCATCAAGTGTCGCCGTTTAGTATCCGTACTTGAAGTCAGCCAAGGTCTCGAATCCATCGACGCCCTCGTTTTCGCCTCGATCCACGACTCCGACACCGACTTTGGGGGACTCGACGACATTAATTTGTATTTCTACCGGGAGGCCTTGCCCATACCCCAGTTTTTATTGGCAGTGGGCCAAGACACGGGCCAGAGCCTCTTGCGCCAGCTTACCGAACACCCCGCCCCGGAGGGGATTTCCGTGACCGGCGTGTGGGACGACAGCCCCTGGACGGTTCTGGCCGGAAGCGTGGGCTTTCTGTTTGTCCGCTGGCTCTTCTTTGCTATCCGCGTGTTAGCGGCCTTGTATGTGACGTACCACATGTTTACCATGTACCGCCTCTCCTGCTTCCGCTACTCGTTCAAATTCCTGGTCTTTACGGCGATTCTAGTCCACCTGGTTGCCTTTATGATCGGACCGCTGGAGCTATATATTTACCGCTACCAGGCCTGGCTGTTCCTCATTGGCTGGTTTGCGGTCAATGCGGCTTTTTACGCACTAATTCTACGGTGGGCCCGGGTGGTGCGGTCCATTTACCCCTGGAAATGGCTCCGGTTCTTCACCGCTCTAGCCCATGTCGCCTTTTACGCTGTCTTCATCACTCTCTTCTTCACGGGCCTTAATTACTTTACCTTGCCCAGCCGGGAGTTTGTGTCCGATTTCGGCAACATTTTACGCACCTATGTCGTAACGTCCCTGACGGCCATCCAATCGGTCTTCTTCACAACAGTGGGGCTAAGGGTCGTATTCCTCCAATGGCGTCAGTACCGTTCGGACCCGGGTGCCATGGCTCTCATTAAATTGACCCTGCTATGCCTGTTTTCCATGTTTGGCTGGCTACTGCTATCACTGGTGCTGGTCCTCATCCAAACTGTTTGGGCCGTTCCCGATGTGAAAACCTACCTGGGCCGGATTATTTGCTCCCATATCGCCAGTCTATTGGCGGTTTTCGCGGTCTTTTGGAATATGACCGTGTCAGGTGTCGATTCGCATTCATCTGACCCGTCCGGCCAAGCCCGGACGTCGCTGGGTGGTCGATTGGGCAGTGTCCACCTACAGTCCTGCAATGGCCACTTAGTCGACACGTGTGCGTCAACCCCACGCACCTCGCGCGACTGCGTTTCGGACGTCCTCGAAAAGGATTGCAAAAACCCTCTGTCCGAAAAACCGGTTAGGTTGTCGATTCTTCCCTCGGTGTCGCCGAGACCCCGTCATCTCAGCCGGTGTGAACCTGAGCCGCGGGCTCTGAATGAGGACCCACCTACTTTTGGGACCGAATCTTATGAATGTAAAGTACTTATTTAGTCATGGCCGAAAAGGCCGGTTATTAATGAATTTAATTACACCGCTGGTAACTAAAGTTGGACTCTTCCCCCCCCCCTGTGTTAGTGAAACAAGGTCTCTCAGGGTATGATGTGGGGAAAGAAGGGTGGTTGGCCCTACTACCAATAGCTGTATCGAATTTTTTGGTTTAGGATTGGCCAAATAGCCAAAACAATCGCTTGATAAAATATATGACTGTAACTTGGCCCCGCTATATAGAAGGTTGTACATGATCTGTGTATAGGATAAAATAGGCAGACAATTTGTTTTTATCCAGTAGCATGTGCCTCATCCAGCGGAGTTTTCGTTATATAGCCCAGTCGAACCTCTTCTATGTTGACTTGGGTGGTGACTGAGTACACACAGCCAACTAGCGGGTATTAGTAGGACCGAAAGTCGGTTAGAGTTAGCCTGGCATTATTTGAAACTCGGTGTCAATCGGGAAATTGGGCCATCTGTATTTAAATCGGGAATAACGCGTCCGATGGCCCCCACCACTCCACCGGATGCTCACTACTGCCAAAACTTTAAAGTACATGATGCGTACTGTAATTCACGGCCACAACCATGTTAAACATGACGACCCTAAAGTTGTCAGTAGTAGTATGGAGTATAAGTTCCCCTGGCCCATGCGGTAGCTGCTTGTTGTCCTTTACCTTGGCTTGGGACTGTCGGGTAGGTATGATATTCCGGCCATTTCACTTCACACACCCCCCTCCGGCATAGTCGCCATGAAAATATAGGTACCTAACCACATCCTATGTAACGGGGCTCCCTGCTGGGCTTGGGAGGGCGGAACAATGCCGCCTCCGCTATACTAACATGTCCGCTGGTTATTAAAAGCCCACACTGGTGAGTGCCCTTAATCCTTACTGCATTCAACTGGTGCCTTCAGCCCCACCACGTTGGTCCCAGTCCACTGTGATAAAATAGCGCAATTAACACCGGATTCGGCCGGTCCGACTCAGTTTTGCAAGTATTGCTTATTGATGGGCGCAGTTGCTCATAGATTACCGCCTTTGTTCCTTCCTACGAACTTCGTGTTAGGAAGGGGAGGGGTGGGCTGGATAAATATTTGGCATTCCTTAAAAGTATTCGACGGTAGCTGGCCCAACAAAATGGGGCCGATTTGCGGCCATTGGATAAGCCAAGTGGCAATCGATACGGCTGATCGATGTGTATATATGTGGGTATTCGAAAGAGGAGGCGACGACCCGGATCAGTAATTAGCCAGGTTGGTTACGGAGATAGGTTCTGTTCGTATGATCAGGAAGAGCATCGTTAGGCAATCGTGGAGTATCAAGACTTTCGTCAAGGCTAAGAGATTGGTTAGGTTTTATTACAGAGAGCACCGACTTCATTGGACGTGTATCCCTTTATTGGCGGGAGTCGCTGTGGGTGGGAAGGCAAGGGCGGGTTGGAGGCACAATAAAAATAGAAAACAGAGGCACAAGGTTAATTCGGCCAGCGCTTTTTAGCATTACGTTGCCATTGGGAGGACTGTGGGCGGGGCCAGTGTCGGACCAATGATTGGGCTACGATTTTCCCTCGCCCCTCTTTACGAGAAGTGATGAATGGGCTATTCAGTGCATCGACCCAGCAGTGCCTGGACCAAGGCTGTGTAGGGGTAGCCTTCCATACATCCCCCATTTGGTCCAGTCCGTTCGGTGGGGCGTTACCCAGTCTGTTGTTCTCTGGCCGATATCCCAAAATAGCGAGTCGCGGCGACCTCGACTGGCCCTTTCTAATGCCTTAGTACCACGGACCTCCCCCTTTGCCGGGCCGCGGTGAAAAAGACTCATCGATTATAACAAATGCTCGGTCGGGGCAAACGGCGGGTGATAGGGTTCCAGTAAGGCCGGTTAGGGTTAGGAGGGGTAAGTCCGACACCGGAGCGGGGGATTGGCTACGCGTTCTAGTCCTAAAATAGAATGGCGGATGAGCAAAAGGAGCGGCAAATGGGCGAGACATGCTGGAGTGAAGATTCGCGCTGAGAACAGTGGAGTTCGTTAATCTGCCAATCGGGCGAATACATATCATCATCATCATCAGAAACGCATGTGTCCCCTCGCCTTCGAATTTATGAGCGGAAAACCAAACACATACCACCGGCCATGTGAACAGCATAAACGAGCGGTTTAAAGATAACGTGAGGCCGCCAAGGATAGTCAAGGGCTGGTACTAACAGCCTCGCCAACGAAAATAGGCAGGGCCCCGACGACGGCCAGCTTACCCAGGCCGACTCGATCCACTTCATCAGATACAAGATGGATGGGGACTTCCCTCATGAGGGGGGAGACCCAGCGGCGGTAGGGGTCGCAGAAATCGCTCGATGCGAGATTATCGAGGTGTCCTCCATTTGTCCGTTGGTGGGGATTGCCCCCTTTTCGTTTCACACTTCTCCAGCATTAAAGCCCATTGGACTCCTCCTGGCTTCCGTACTCCAGTCTATGGATAACCAGGGGTAATTCACCGTGCCGGGAGCACTATTTAAACCGGCCCTAGCCCTCTCGTTCCTTCCCTATTCACACCATCCACTTTCCCCTCCTCTTTCCCTCTGATCGGCCTGTTGTGAGTCCGCTAGCTCCATTTTCATTTCGCCTGCCTAGTCTCCACGCATTTCCCCCTGATTATTGCCGCACTTCCCTTCACTATGCGTTTCTCTACTGCTTGTCTGGCTCTGACCGCCTTGGCCGCCCCCGCTTTGGCCCTGCCGACCGCCGACCACGCCGTCGCCAAGTTCGAAAACCCCGCCGGAGTATCGGGCCAGGTGACTTTTGAGCGCCAGCCCAAGTGCGGCGCGCAGGGTACGCACGTCTCCTTCCAGTTTAGCGGGTTTGGCGCCACCGCCGTCGGCCCCTTCTCCTACCATATTCACCAGTCTCCGGTAGGCGCGGACGGTGGCTGCACGGCCACGGGCGGACACTTTGACCCCTACGCCGTCCCCAAAACCCCCGTGTACACCTGCAATCCCGCGCAGGCCCGTGCCACCTGTGAGGTGGGCGACCTTAGTGGTAAGCACGGGAAGCTCAACCCCCTGCCCGCCAACGGACCCGTCAGTGGGTCGTACCACGACGTCGACGTGGAGCTCACCGGAGCCAACGCTATCGTGGGGCGGTCGGTGGTGGTGCACAATGCCCAGGGTGACCGGATTGCTTGCGCCAACATTGTTTAGACTCGGCCGGGTTTTTGCCGGATAATCTCGCATGGTGCTTAGACGCCCACGTTGTAATGCCATTTCCCATATTTATGGGCGCTTTCATCCGTAGACTCGGATGGGTTGGACAGAGTGCCTTTTTTAATGACCCTTTCATGACTAGGGGCTAAATACCCCGTCTCGCGACTAATAAAACGCATATTTGATATCGAATGAGGGTGGGTAGATATAGTATATCTATTTTCTTAGGGCGTTTAGCCAAAAAGGCAGTGCGGGTTTATGGCGGAGAAGTCCAATCAAACCAAAACAAGACAGGGCAAGTACCGCCCCATTCAGCTGGTGAGGAACGGTGATAATCAAGGCCAGCCCTAGTAGACTGCTCCGAAAACCATTCCCCCCCAGTGTGAGGGCTTTTGGAGGAGCATTAGTTTGGGAATGTTTAGCGTCGAATCCAAACCTCTAAGGCAGGGCAAAATAGTTGAGGGAGGGTTATAGAGACTTCCCTCCTTTTACTGGCGGTTCATTGCCCTCCTCTATCCACTAGACTCCTTTCGCTGACCTACTCCTTCTGCCCATTTTACTTGTCGCGTATACTTCAGCCCCTCTAACACCATGAGCGACCCCTTGGAAGACCTCATTCGGAACATGTCGTCTGCTCCGGATGAAACCGCCCAAGAGCAGCGGCGGAAACAGCTGGACCAGGACCTCACTTCAGACGAAGATGACCACGATAGTGCAGAGGCTGAACCGTCCCTCTACACCCGGGAGCTAACGGACGGGCCCCAAACGGGACCTAAAGGGGTTCTCGCTGACTATCGACACTTTAAAGCTATTCAGCAGCAATACCAACGCCAGCCTCGGTCCCAGCCCCCGCCCCGGGAACCGACGCGTGGGGCCGAGTCAGCAGACGACTCGGAATTCGATGACCTACTCGACGACGAGGTCCTACAGCAGTACAGCCAGCAGCGGCTGGCCGAGTGGCAAGCGAACCAAAAAACCTTTGGTACAGTGGAGGAGGTGGCCGCGGACAGCTACGCGACCACGGTGGACCAGGAGGCGCCCACGGTGCGGGTGGTAGTCCACGTATACGACGACTCGGTGGCGGTCTGCCGGCATCTCAATGAAATGCTGAGTGGGCTGGCCCGGACGCTTCCTCACATCCGGTTTATCAAGATTCAGGCATGGGAGACGGGCCAATCCACGTTTACCCCAGATGTCCTTCCGATTTTGCTGGCGTACCAGGACGGCCTGTTGATTGATACGGTTATTCGGGCGGCCGACCAACTGCCGACTGGCCACTTTACGGCGACAGACGTGGCTAACCTGCTGCAAAAGTAAGTCGATAACGTTCCGTCACCCCATGTCCCTCGTTTCTCAGTTGCTGGGCTATGCCGTTCTGGAATAACCCTCCCCCCCCGGTCGTTGAGCCTAGCTGATAGATCCTAACTCCCCCCATCTATACGCTTGTTTGTTCATAACATGATGCCTTCTCCTCTCCCGCCTTCTTCAGGACCGAATTGCTGCCAACCACCACCACCACCACCAACTGAGAATCCGGAAGTACGTGTGCGCTGATTCGGGGGTATCAAGCCTCCCTGGGACGCAGCTGTCATGTGAACTGGCCAGTTCTTTGGCTTTTCCAATCTTCCATTTTACCGTAGGCCAGTTGAGGAGGTTCCCTGTCGCCCGAATAATAAAGGAGATATGTTTTATACAATATAATATAATATAGGTAGGGGGGTATTACTGCCCTTTTGATCGGAGCAGCTGCGTGTGGTTGGGGGGATGTGTGGCCTAAGCACCGGCCGTTATAGGCTGAAGAAGGGGGGGCCTATCGTTCGGCAGAAGAGGGCTCATCGCAGCCCCCGTGATTCGCACGACCATCCCCTCTTTACTGGAGGGAGGGCAAATCGGCCAAGTCGGGTGATGGATTGACGGCGACGACTCTATTATAATATCCACAGGCCAACGTGGGCATTCACTAGCCCTCTTCTGCCTCCTGAATCCGGGCTGATTCGTGTGGCCGTGGAAAGGCCCCTGGATGCGAGACCATTCCGCCCCCTGGGTTCCAAATCCCCTCCTTGCTAGCGATGGTCGCGCGATTCTTACTTAATGGGTCCCTATCTAGAGGCTAGTTAATATGGCGACACAAAAGGGTGCGTGCGGACGCGTTTGGCAGTCGTCGCCATCGTAATCTTTAACGTAGCCGAAATCGTAATCGCAAGGGGATTAGTTAGAGGGTTAGTTAGGCGCATTAGCATCTTCGTCCGTCGCCGTCTCCGTCGTTGATGCTGCCCTCCCACTACTGGCCTTGGGGAGGACCTGCAGATTAAACAGAGTCTAACCCTCCCGGAAGAGCCAACCCCCTCCGCCCCATGACCATCCCCCCCTTCCTTAGTTTATTTAGAACATCCAGTAGAATCTGACCCACATCTTTCTCCCTTTCTCCTTGCTCTTCTGGTTAGAACTTGCCTGGCCTTAGAAGCTCTGCACGCGTCTTTTTCTTGTCTTCATATGTTTAGCTGTGTTTAGTTGCTTCCTTTGATATTCTTACATTACTTTGATTAGGTCTTTAATATTAATATATATATATTCAGACACACACGTAACTATCTATCTATCTAGCTATCTATAAATATTGCAGAATTCGTTTTGGATTGTTTTTTGGCTGGCCAAGACGACTCTCACTGCCCAATCCTTTTGGACTATTGCACCCCTGACCAACGACCTCATCTGCCTCCGTTGCTCTAGCCCATCTCATTCCGGCCTTCCCTCTCAGCTCCCTCATTTCCGCCCCGTCCGCATTCCAACCTTTCACCAACAGGTACGCATCGTCTCCGTTAAGGCAAGCCCACGGCTGGCCACGTCTGGGGAATATACATATATACATACACTACTTCTAAATTGCCAGTCCTGTATAGAGAGAAACCTTCATATTGGCCTGCCTCGATAGAGCCTACCACATGACTGTTATTCGGTAACCCCCCTGTAGTTATTACTATCATTATCATTATCATTATTACTATTACTATTATTATGCTGCCCTGCGTTCGGGGTGGGGGGCAGTCAGCCTACATTGCCAAGCACTCCTCCTTCACCTAACCTTCCCCCCTCCTATAATACCCTATTCTCTACACCCGCTTCCATAATTGCCATGCTACAGAAACTGGGTGCCATAGTCACCTGACCTCGTCTCACACTCCTCCACTCCCTTCACCGCAGTGTATAATGGCTGATCCGCAACCTGGTAAGTGTACATTAGAGTTAGTTACTTAATTTAGTTTCTTAGCTAATTAGTTAATTAGTTGCCTCCTTCACATGAAGGTTGAATCAGCCCACTGCCCATGGCGTGGGGCCAGCATCACCATTAATCGCCCCCGTCAACCTCTCCTCCCCCCTAACTCCAACTCCCCTGGGCCGTTCCCATTGATCACCCCCCCCTCTTTTCTAGGAGCCTGGGGCCATTCCTCCCCCCACCTTTCCGACCACGCCCAGTCCGCCGCGGACATGTCTTCCACCACCCCGGGGAAGCTATTCATTGGTGGCCTGAGCTGGGAAACCACCAACGACTCCTTGCTCAACTACTTTTCCACCTTCGGCACCGTCGTCGAACACATGGTTATGCGGGACCAGTACACTGGCCGTTCGCGCGGTTTCGGCTTTGTGCGCTTCGCTGACTCGGCCGTGGTCGACCAGGTGGTCCAAAAGGAACACTACATTGACGGTAAAAAGGTGGATCCTAAAGTGGCCGTCCCCAAAGAAGACCAATCCCAGCAGGAGCTTCACGACCGTGTCGAAAACAAGAACAAGGTATTCGTGGGCCACGTTCCCATCACTACCACTCAGGATCAGTTTCGCCAGTTCTTTGAGCAGTTTGGCCCCGTAGTTGCCGCTACCCTGATTCACGATAAGGCCACCAACAAGTCGCGGGGATTCGGCTTCGTTAGTTTTGCTACCGAGGAGGGCTATCTCAAGTCCCTCAACGCCCACGAAGCTACCATTAGTGACCAGTTTGTAAGTGCCCTTCTATGTAAAGATCAATTCGGATAGAATGGATCCGTAGAGTCTCCTTGCCCCCCCCAAATCACATTCACTATGGTTTAACCGGCCTTCCGTCGTTTGTAATGTTGTCGCACACCTACTCCTCCCCCACCGTATAGTTGGATATTAAACCAGCGGAGCGCCGTCATGCCCGCCAGAAACCCGAGACTCCCTTTGGCGCCTACTACGACATGGTCGGTGGACGGGAATACGCCAGTGAGCGCTTTGGTCGGCGCGGTGCCCCCCGGAGTCGTGGTCCCAGCCGAGGCCGCGGGCGCGGGGGCCATTATTGGGCCAACGGCCGCTACCGGAACAATCCCGAAGCCGCTTTCCCCCCTAATGCCCCGGTATACCCCCCCTACGGATTTGGCTACGTCTACGGACAGCAGGACTTTGGCCGCCCCAACAGCTACGATCCCGCCTCAGGAAACCCTTCGGCGTTTTACGGCCGTCCCTATCCGGGAGTCTACTCCGAGTATCCCCAGTCGGGGGTGGGCGAACCCACCTCCGGCGCACTGGCCGGTGCCCAGTCCCTTGCCGGGAGCGCTTACCCGAACTGGCCCTCGTCAGGCGGCGTTCTGGCCGCTGGCCAAGCCGGGTCCTCGGCCGGGGGTTCCATGGCCGCCGGTCTACCCAGCGGTCCTAATCCGTCGTTTGGGGCCGAGGCTGGCTCGGACTCCTACGCCAGCCCCTACTACCCCTACCGACCCTCCGCTGGGCATCCCCAGGCCAGTAACCCCAACTTACAGCCCTACACCAGTTTGTATGGCTCTCAAGGCGGTTCCTACATCCCCGCCTCAGTCGAGAATGGCTCCTATTTGTCAACCCCCGCTGGCATTAGTCAGTCCGCGAATAACCCGGGCGCCGCCCACGGGGACGACGGATCAGGCCTGCCGACTGCAACATCAATGGGCTTCCAGCCCTACTCCTAAGCCGTTTACTCTCTCTCCCTCCCCGCTATTTATGTTTTTTAACTCTGCTTTGCGCTAGCCCTCAACTATTTTGTTCTGTTTTGTTTTGGAATGATTCGGATTATGTACATGTTATGACGATGTATATCTTGCCTCCCCACTCTTCTTTTTGCCAACTCTCTCTTCATTGTTTAAACCTTGTTATTCCTTGATTTTTTGGTGGGTTTTCCCCGTCCAATTCGCTTTTGTTGCCAAATCTTGGCTTGTGTTACGCGTGATTTTGTTCACTGTACAGACGTCCTTTTTATATATATATATATTTCATTATTTTCATTATCTTAGTTATAGTAAACCATAATGTTGCCTTTCTTCATTCCGAAATGGTTCCTTTGGGTCTTTGTCAACATGGTCCCATTGTTTCGTACCTGAGCTTGGGCGGTCTGCACCGCGCTCATCTGTCCAGACTGCATGCTTTATCGAACCACCTAAATTGAGTTGCGACGAGTTCATGCATGCGCGCGCGTGTGTAACCAATGAAGTGACTGCTTTCTTCGCTTTACCCGTTATTGTCTATGCGCCAGGATCTTGGTCATTATTCCCACCTCCCTCTCCCTCGCTTTCTCTCTGTCGTGTTAAATCCGTATCACCGTGAAAACGGCCCAGTCCTAACCCAATTACTGCCATCGTCCAATGCTAATATACAGGGATTCTTTAGCGCACCGGTATCGTATCGCTTCTTGTACCAACGGTAAGTAATAGGTGACAAAGTGTAGTCATATCCCCTTCTCTCTTAGTACCATTCTTCGTATGGACAGGGGTATACTTAATCGGGGTGGCCCGGTAGATGACAGAATGACGTGTTTATAATAAATGCCATACGAAGAGAACTACCGCGTGAATAATAATAATAATAATAATTGAAATAAAATAAACATAACGTAAACCGAACCGAGCGCGACCAAATGTCAATTGACGAATATAATGGAAGCGAGCTATGTAAACAAATAGAAGTCGAATTACAAGGTTGAATATCTTATAAGCAAGACGAGGAGGAGGGGGGGATGAAATAAGAAACGGTTCCGATTCGAAATCAACCGGATGGCATAACCTCGTACATAAACTAGGTTCAAGCTTGGTAATAATTTAGGATGTAGGAAAGGCAGAGAAGAGAGGTAATGGTGTTGCATAGGCAGCGGGCCCCGTTAGAAATATAGAGGAGGCCCAAATGCCACAGGAGAAGGAGGATATAATTGGCATTCCAGATATACCCCCTTTTATAGGAAAGAAGGGCAACTAAAAAACGATTCAGCACTGGTCGACTGATATTACTCATCTGGAGGCCACGAAGATGGAGGAACGTAGGGTCAGTGGTCGAATGAACAGGTAAAAATGGTGAAAAGCTATATTAAGCAGCAGTCCAGCCACTACCATTACCACTGCAACGAAAAACACCTCCCCGTTTTAAAAAGCGAAGGAGTCCGAGAAAACCAAAGAAAATGCGTTTAAATAGTAAAAAGAAACGAATATAAAAAGATAATGTATAGGAATATATGACCCCCCTCACGCCGACCAATGCAGTTTAGGATGCCATTGCGAAGGGGTGATACCATAGAGGCTTGAAGGATTAGGAGGTGGTCACTGACCGACACAAGCTAGAGTACACGGTGGTACTATACTACGAATGGGGAGGACCTTACCACGTCGGAGTCGCAAGGGAGGGGAAGCGGGCAAGTTACTATAAAGGTCCCCTATTCAGTGAAAGCAAATGGCAAGGGGGGGGTGAGTTAAGAAACGCGAAAGGGGCAGGAGGTGTATAGTCTATTTGTAACGGAACCGCAGGAGGGGCGATAGCTCCTTTAATGGCCCGGATTTGGTCAAAAACTCGTGGCGTAGCAAATCAGTGGAGTTCGCCCGGCTCGTGATGTCCACGCACAAACATTCGGCAAGGAACGACTTCAGCTCAGGACTGAGTACTTCGGGCTTCTTGAGTGTGGGGGTTCCGTTGGTGGCAATCAAGTACAGGGCCTTGAGGGGTTCCTCATCCAGGTATGGTGGCTCGTTCTCAATCATCTCAATGGCCATGATACCGAGGGACCAAATGTCAACCTTGGGTCCGTAGGACTTTTGCTTCACCACTTCGGGCGCCATCCAGTACGGGGTACCGACCATGGTCGAGCGTTTACTGTGGGCCTCCGACAGTTTGGCGCAGAACCCGAAATCAGTAATCTTAACCTGTCCTTCGATGCCCATCAGGATATTGTCACTCTTGATGTCCCGGTGGATAATGCTCTGGGAATGGAGGTGTTGTAAGCCCTTGGTAACTTCGAAACAAATCGTGGCAATCTGACGCTCCGAGAGATTATTGTTGTCAATGATATCCGTGAGAGCACCGCCCTCCATATATTCCATAACCACCCAGAGCTCCATGCTGTGAATAAGGAAACTCTCAATGTAGTTGACAATATTGGGGTGCTGGGACTCTTTCATCACGATAATCTCATTGACTAGGAGCTCCTTCCGGGGTTGGCTGGACAGGTCCATCTGTTTGATGGCGACCTTCTGGCCGGTGGCCAGCGACCGCGCCACGTAGACGGAGCCCGACGCGCCCTGCCCCACCTTCTTAATCTTCTGGTACAACACCTTGGGATCCTGCTGCGACACAATCGAACGGAGCTTGGTCATGATTTGGGCCTCCGACATGGTCGATAGCCGCTGCTCCTTGGGAGGCGCCTTGGGTTGAACTTGGAGGTTATTCATTTTACCGGTCAAGGCGGCCAGGGCATCGCTCTTGGCCTTTTCCACCGATGACTGCGACGAAGGGGCGGTGGGTGGGGCTTGGGCCATGCCTGCAACCGGTAGAGTGGGAGTGGACAGTTTCTGATGCAGGCTAGTAGGTTCCTGGTCGAAAAGGACCGACATACGCTGGGGGAGTTCGGGTAGCTTGGGGGAGACCCGTTTGGGGGCCGGGGGATTGGTGGGCCGGGAGTGCGTATAAGCCGGGGAGGCCGGCGCAAGGGCCGCTGGTGGGGGAGGTGGCGGCGGTGGGGCCACCGAGTAGGCACCGTTGGTGGGTTTAGGCAATTCCTCGGGAGGCCAGCCGCCTGGCGGGTTGGAGGTGGTAGGGTTCTTGGGAATAAGTCCCTGCCATTTCCCAGGGGGTTGGGTCATACCGTACATATCCGGTGCAGGCTCCTGTTCGTTGTTCTTCGTGTAAAAGTCCAGAACATCGAGTACGGCTTGCGGGTTCTTGGTATAGTCGTCCTTCGTAATAGCGGACTGCTGGAGCAGCTTGGCCCATTGGTCAGGCAATCCCTGTGGACCAGCAAATCGTCGGTAGAAGTGAGGCATAGGGTAGGGATCAAGGCAGTCCCGATATATGAAAGTGTAAGTATGGGGTTAGGGATAGTTCAGTCGATCCAGGCAGGCCTGCGAGTGAGACGGGCCTAAGCCTACTTTTGTGAAAGGCTGTAATGAGGGGATGGTCGATGACTTACCGTGAACATGCCGCTGAGCTGGTCAAAGCCCACGTGGACCTTGTGTTGGAAGTCCGTTGGACTCGAAACATCCATTATAAGGGGGCATCTCTATCAACCGCGGGATGTAGCATTGCAGTTGGTCCATAGCAGGGGGTATTAGGCCAAGGCGGATAAACAAATGGTGAGAATCGCCAACGTATACCGGGTTAGCACGGGGGAGGGGTTTGGAAACTATTCACCCACCCTATAAATATCCAGAGGGTCCTTTTGCCTTGGGTTGGATTGGGGAGGGAGATACCCATCCGAGTCAAGTCAGAACATACCTCATAGATGGCATCGAGCCACGAATATAATTCCTCGTCACCTTTGCAGGATAGGTAGTAGTCCTTGTCTTTGGTCTTGATTTCGATGCAGTATTGGCGAACCTGGCATCGCGAAATACCGATCACATCTTTTAGGAAAATGACCGTATTGGCTTGATAGGTATTCTAAAAGGGGGAGGGGGAGTATATATAGAAGAGGGGGCGGCAAACAGGGGAACCGACCAAATCCAAAGGAAAAATGGGCCCGGGACTCGTTGGTGAGAATATTGCTTGGAACCTGTAGTAGCACAAGTGGCCTTGGGTCACCAAGTCGCGCTCCACTGCTGACTGGAGTCCTCGACAAGGCGAAAGAGGCACGTCCAACTCGAGCGGAGGGGCGCACCATCTGGTAAGTAGGGCCAGAGGGGCTTTGGCGCCTAAGGCGGTTCGCGTCCAGATGAGGGGGTAGCGGGGTCATCTGGAGGACCATCTCCCAAATACACGGGCGGCCGGCTGGAATACGTACCTCATTGCGATGAAAAGTTATGGTGCCCTCGCGCAGTAGGGTCCAACGCTTGGACCACAGCCAGGACCGGATCCCATCCTCTTTGATTGACAGGTATCCCTTTTTGAACACCGAGGTCATGGTCGGGAAAGTCGGGGAGAAGGGTCGAACGGTGGGGGGTGGAAAGGGTCAGGGAGAAAAAAGAGATATCCGAATAGTAGAGCGAGGGTGAAGATGAGTTAGGGTTGGTAAAGGAAGAAGGGGCGGCACGAACTGAGGGGAGGGTTGGGCCAGGGACCGGATGAGCGCACAGCGAATAAAGTGAGAGTTGAGCCCGGGGAAGTATAGAGGGTTAGGCTTAGTTAGGGAATTTGGGAATAGGGTGGGGGAGGCACAGGAAAAAAAGAGAGGGGATCCAAAAGCGGAGGCCAAAGGGAACTCAGTAAGTAGACCAAAGCGGGTAGGGCCGATGGAAACCGCCAAAAAGACAGCAGGTGAAGCGAAGATGAGGCAGCCGGACTTGGGTATTTATAGGGTTATATATAGTTGGTGATAAATATATATATATATATATATGTTATATGCGTATTGTAGAGGGGAGATTGGGTGAGAGGGGGGTACGAAGGAGGGCTATATAATAGGTAGGTGGGTGTATGCATATAGCCAAGGAATGGAATAGCAGCGGCTGGCACAAGGAAGCGGGAATAAGAGGAGAGGAGGAGGGGTCTTGGTTATATATATAGCTATCTGTAAGTATATATGCTAGAAGACCACCTCTTGGGTATATAAGGGCTAGAACTAGTTTGGGACCTCCCCGACCGAACTGCCGTACTTTCGGCCAGGCTCCAAAGAAGCCGCCCACCTCGTCGGGGTTGAGAGGCCGTTGCCGTCGCCGTTGTCGCCGTCTGCGTCCCTGGAGTAAAGGCTAAGCCACATTGAGGGCTTCGACTGCTAGGGAAGGGTATATAGTGTACCACACCACCACGTGTGTAGGCGGGCGGTTGGTTGGTGATGGTAGAAATTATTCGGCTCCTCCCCCCTTTATTCCCTCCCCCCTCTCTCCTGTATCACGCCGACGGGGCCCTCCCATTCTGGCCGGTCCTTGTCCTTGGTATCTACTACTGCTTGAATCCACCCTTCGTTAACTTCGTCAGTGACCGTTGTTCATTCCAAGCCATTTAGTTCCCTCGCCTCACCATGAATTCCGCCGGCTCCGGGCCCTCGGCCACGGGTCACTCCGAAAATGCCTGGGAGGCCGTTCGTGAGATGGTCCACAAGCGCATCGTCACCTTTATCCATCTGCGACGGGTAGTGGGCTCCACCCAGTCCCTATTCTTCAATACCATCATCATCCCCCCGGAGGACATGGCCGCGTTTTATAACAACATTCGGATGCGTCAACGGTAGGTTCCCCCTCAGTTCCCTCTTTAAACCGGCGTCTATACTCAGTGACCACCTCTGCTGTGTAGGGGAGGCCGCTTGACCTACCTACCCTACTCCTACGGTGTTGGCCCAAGCTAATGCCCGTATAATAAACAAACAATTTGATACCCCTCCCACCCATTTTGATGGCGACCCCCCCTCCCTTCCTTTAGCACCCACCAGTTTCTGACTCTGGGCATTAGCCTGGGCCCTATCCTCGATATCACCAATCCCAATGACTTCCTCAAGGCCCTCAGTATATTAATGAACGAGTACCACGACTACATCGCCGAGGGAGAGAAACAACGCAAGAAAACCTTCTTTCGCAAGTCCCGGACGGCCGAAGAGACCCTCCTCCTCAACGCGTCCCATACTACCGGCAACAATGGACTGGCCTCCATCAACTCCAATGGATCGGCCCCGCTGGGTGTCGCCAACGGACCAAATCACCATGCCGTTTCGGGCACGCTTTCCTCCTCCTCTCCCTACGCGGGACATTCTTCCGCTGGCCCATCGAACTCCTACTATGTTTTTTTGCCCGAGGGAATGGACTTCAACTACCTAGACGTCCGCCATTTCCCCTTTGACCTCGACTATATCCAAACCTTTGATACGCTATGCGAAGTGATTTGCCTGGTGTATAACCGGCTGTCCGATACCATCAACACCCTGGTCGAGTCCCCCGCGCTCCAGGACATGATCACCAAAATCGATGGCAAATTTAAGAAAATTATTCATTTGGTCCTCAAAGAACTGGATGAGCTGGCCCGCCAGTTAATCCAAGATGAATTCTTCACCCTTGGGTTTTGCGAGGCCACCAAAACAAGTATGGCCATTGGTTCCAACTCAGTACCAATATGGGACAATGATGTGTAGCAACTGCCCTCGACTGAGAGTGCGGATACCTTTCTACCGGTCCCTCATCTGACTTAACAGGTGGTTTAGGTTCAGACAACGTGCTACCATCTGCTGCTACTCTCTCCTTATACCATTACCATTACCATTACTATTATTATTACTACTATTACCACTACCCCCTTTCCCCTCACCCCCATTGCCAAAATACCTTTGGCGATTTAACTTGCACTATTAACCCCCCGTCTCCTCACGTATATTTGTTGGCTATACAATAAACCCTTCCTCCTAAGCCCAGCCGGGTCCCAATGTACTTATTACCGCGTATTCCCAGTGTATTAGCTGTATTTATTATTATTATTATTATGGGTGGGTATTCCTGCGGCGTAATGGTCACCAAGTATGGCCCATCTCCCAATGGATATATACAATGGCCAAAATCACTCCCTACCACCACAGCTTTTCGAACTCTTTGAAAAGTGGCCTTCGCCTTCGGCCCAGCAAATGTTGAACGGCTTCCATCATTTCCCGCTGGTCTCGTTTCCCCCTATTATAGTCTAATGACATTAGCCGAGACAAAGAAAAAAAACCCTCCCCGTAACATATCGGGCAATCATTTAATTCGTAAGGCTAGGAAGGGGGAGATGAGTGTCCCATTCGTGAACTCACATAGGACAAGGGTCCCTTTGGAGTGTCGAGCTAAGGACCTTACGCTACTCAGGGGGTCAGTTTCGGACCACTTCACTTACCTTTGACCGTTTGGATCAGTACCATGAACTAATCGGAATTAGAATTAGAGGAAGTCGATAAGAAAAAGGGGTTTTATAAGGTTGGGCGTTAAGTAGACATACACCAGGGCTAATGAATAACACATGGGCTTGCGCTAATGTGGCAACCATCAATTACAAATGTGCTATCCGCCCGGACCTCGCATTCCTTTGACCGAGTTCCCCTTGGTCCACCCGGTCAAAGGGAATACTGACTTACGTCGTTGTAGGTGAGCTGGGAGCGGGCCTTTTGAAAGAACGCGGCCCCATCGACGGATTCCCGAGATGCCATCGTGGGTCGTGGACTAGGGCTGAGGGGGTAGCGGTCCAGGGGGATATTCGGTGGTTTCGAGAACATGGTTTCGGGTCGAGTAGTGCCTCCAGGAGTAGGTACAAAGCGAACCCGACTCGTCTTAGCAGCATTGGGATCGGGCCGTTTAGTCTCTAAGTGAACGGGATCATACACCGGGGACGGTTGGACGGCGTAGGGATCGATATAGGAGACGGACGGTTCGTCCATAAAATTCGTCGACCCTGCTGGTTCCCCACCGGGCGACTAGTTAATTCCAAATCACGAGGAAAACCATAAGCTTATTAGTATAGGCTAGGGTCGATGCCTAAAGTACCAACCACTGCTCGATTTGACGCAGTTTTATTTTACCAAGTCCGCGCTGTCGTTGCGAACTTCCTGGTCCATGCAGGGCGAACCATCTCCTCCTCCTAGATCCATCACTAACGTACATGGATGCGCACGGGCGGTGGCCCTATTACCCTTGACCCGGGCTCCTCGGCTTGATCCATCGTGTGCATAATGACGCTTTTAAGGTCCTGGTAGCGGGTCAGCGATTCGGTCAACTTATCGATTTGCTGATCCCTGGTGCGCTTGTCCAACATTAACAATACCATGCCAATTTCTGGAAATGATGGTCAGTGAGAAATTCAACGCAGCGGCTCAGCCTTGAATACAGTGAGTAATGATCATCCTTATCGCTTCTCCCAACGGATACCGCACCGTACTTCTCTCCCTAAGTGAACCATGGGTTCATTTGGTATGAGGATGTTCTAGTCATAATTTATTGGTGACTCGCCAATGGCCAAGGACTACACCACAGTAGGGTAGTCCCACTGGGCGACTAACTTACTTCTCTTCACAGGCCCGTCGTAGATGTTCAACCTCCTCAGTCAACTCTGTGGATTGGGGTCCAGTATAGTAGTGCATCACAACCGAAATGCGAATAAAGCGCCTCCACTATGAACTCGGGGTGTTTCTTACCAATATAACGGGGATCGATTGTATGGCGGGGGTTAAATCCTTTGTTAGGGCGAGTCATACTTGCCTATAATCCTGCCGGCCTTAGTGTCCAGCTCGTCTGTTAACCGCACCATTTCGCTTGTTTTACCGACAATCTAGGCAACCGCATACCAGGTGCGAGTACAAGTCAGTTATGTGGCCCAGTAAGCAATCAAAAGACGCAAATAAAATTATGGCGGCCATCTTGGGCGTAAATGCCATGTCCCTCAAGTCCCTTTTAGGCAATCAAAGTGACCTGATTTACCTGCCGGGCAAAGGCCTCTCGGATTAAACGGATACCAGTCTCCAGTTGCCGGTCGTTTGGTGGAGTGGTCATGTAGTAATAGGTCACAATGCAGTTCGGTCGTATCAGGGGTAGAATAACAAGGATGGAAGAAATAAAGGACAGGTGTGGGTCAGCAGCAGGGCCTGCCCTAGTCCTAAACAACTTATACTACCAAGTAGCCCACCACCCCCTCTCTTATACTAAGTCTAATCGAAGGGGAAATCAATCGACTCTACTGCCGCTCGGTCGCGTTTAACTTCCAATGGTGCCCCCTCTTGGCCATTGTGACAGAGCTTCTTCCCCACCTCCGTTTCCCATATGTACCCACATGCCCATAGTTAAAGAACATCGGTGGCCAGTTATCAAAATGAGGAGTGTTTTTAAAGGTGAATTTTTACTACTAATAATAAATATCCTGGTGCAAAGTCGTCCTTAAACACGAACTATCATAAACTATTCCATGGGAAGGAACCACTCTAGGAAAGTGGGGGGGGGGAGAATCCGGTCCAGGCGAGTGCCTGGGCCGATTCACTAAACCAGTTTTCCGACCAACTACTACTACTACTACTCCTCCTCCTCCTCCTCCGCTCTACTGGCGGGTGAGGTAGCTAAGGAGATCAATCTTCGTCACCACATGCTGTACTTTACCGGAAGTGGCTTCAGCGGGCCGGGCCGTCACAACGGCTGAGCTGTGGTGATCAAAGAAGGACGACAGCTGGCTCAGCGGAGTGGCGGATGTAATCTCCAAAAACCGACCCTTACCCGGCTGGAAGTGGAACATGGCCCGATCAACCGAGGAGTCCAGGCTGGCCTTGCCATGAGAAACGCGCGATAGGATGTTGCCCAGCGTAACTAGACCAGCCAGTCGGTCTGTGTGCGGATCAAGCACAGGGAGCTGGTCAAAGTTGTTGGTCTGCATCACCCCCATGGCCTCCCGGCAGCTCGAGGTCGAAGTAACTGTGACGGCTTGCGGTAGGTGGAGGTCCGCAATGGTGGCCCCTCCCCACTGCTCCACCTGGCGGTGCTCTTCCTCCTGGGCGCGTTGGTCCAGGAACTGGTGGCGCCGCATCCAGTCATCATTGAGAAACTTGGTCATGTAGTTGCGGACGGAGTCGGGTAGAATGACCACACAACGCTGGCCCTTCTTAAGCTGACGAGCGGCCTGCAGGGCTCCGGCGAGGGCACTCCCCGAGGAGCCCCCCGACAAAATACCCTCCTCTTTGATAAGGCGGCGGGCTAGGGTGAAGGAGTCCTGGTCATTGCTCTTGTACCACGTGTCAATGACGGACCGGTCCAGGGCCTCGGGTATGAAGTCGTAGCCAATGCCCTCCACCTGGTAGGACTCCACATTGCCGTTTAGATTCTCGGGCTGGGCTAGAATCGAGCCATGGGGGTCCACGCCCACGACGATACACTGGGGGCACTTTTCCTTGATCTTCTTAGCCACGCCCGTGATGGTACCACCCGTACCAGCTCCGGCGACTAGCATGTCGATACGCCCGTCACAGGCCTCCAGGATTTCTTCGGCGGTCGTATCGTAATGGGCAATTGGGTTATACGGGTTGGCGTACTGGTCTAGAATCACGGAGTTGGGGATTTGTTCATTGAGTCGCTTGGCCACGCTAATATGGGATTCGGGGGCGTCGTAGGCCGCCTCCGTGGGAGTACGGATAATTTCCGCGCCCAGGGCCTTGAGTACATCTACCTACACAAGAGAGACACGGTATGGTGGAAAGGGTATATAAAAGGTGGAAAGGGGTTAAGGTTATCATGTAAGGCAAACCAATGGTAATGCCAAATTAGGCAAGGGGATATATATATATATGTGAACGGATTAGTTAATAGTATTGATTAGTTGCGGGTTTTACCTTTTCTTGACTCATTTTCTCGGGCATTGTGATAATGGCGCGGTAGCCCTTAACGGCTGCACACAGAGCCAGGCCGATACCTAGTGGGCACCAATCAATAGGCAGACAAAGCAGTCAATAAAACAGAGGGGTGAGATGACGCCATTTCAATAGGCGGTATGTAGGAGTGTGGTAACACAGTAATAAACTGATAAGTGGTACCATTTCCGCCTTCAAGTTGGACAGTAGCAAGGCATCGGAAATGCAGAGAAGGGGGGTTTACAAGGTTTGATTGCAGTCCACGGGCGACTTACCCGTATTGCCGGAGGTGGGTTCGATAACCGTATAGCCGGGTTTAATAATACCCTTGCGCTCGGCCTCTTCGAACATGCGCTTGGCAATGCGATCCTTGACTGAGCCACCGGGGTTAAAGAATTCCACCTTGGCCAGGACCTCACACTCCAGGCCCTCAGACGCAGGGATGCGGTTAAGCCGGACCAGGGGGGTGTCGCCGATCTGGTCCAAGATGGAGTCGAGGATTTTGGGCTTTGGCGTGCTGTTAGGGTTAGAGGGGGTCAGTAATAGGTAGGTGCCAGCGCATAAGTTCAGATTAGTACAGCAATAGAGGAGAGCATATACAGGCAGTTTAAGTATTTCTTAGGCGGTCCTCGCCCAGGGATTCACATTGAGCTACCAGTAACCCCAGACCAGGGGTGGTAAGAGCGGGGTGGATCATACTTACCGAGTTTGGTGGACATGGGGGATGGTCACATTGGTGGCGGCATTGCCAACTGGACCGTGGCAGTGACATTCAGTGGGGGAACTCATGTTGGCGGATAGAAGGGTAATTGAAATAGTTTAGGGGTTTTTTAAACAGAAATACGAAGTCTCAAAGTAATAGTAGAAAGAGAGGAAGAAAGACCGAAGCACAGTGTGACTTTGCTTTGGACCTGAAGGGTGTATAGTATAGTCAGGGAATAGGAATAGGAATAGTAGGAAAATGCTGGATTTTTATCCCTGATTACTATAACATATCTCTCACCATGTTTATACGCACTGTACTGCTTACAAACAGAGTAGTAGGGCTTCTTAGCAGCCCCTTTCCTCCCGTTGGTCCGCTAAACTGAGTATCCAATCTAACATCTACCATACACCAACACCGGGGTTGGGGGGCTGGGCAAAGTAGTGATATGTGGTTCCATGTGCAACAGCTGCTCTTTCACTGGCCGCCACTCCTCTCGACTATTTCGCGGCCATTGGTTACTTACCGAGTCCTCTTCATGCCGGTTCGTCCGAACCTCAAGGTCGCCCAGGCCATACATACATATAGGTCAAGTCTAACTCCACTGGATAACACGCTTTTTAATGCTATAGGTACATGTAAAAAAAAAGCATTCCGCCTGTTTTACTCAGTAGTACCCGTCTTATTAAATGGATTAGTCGCTATACCGCCAGTCTGCCCGCATATTCAGTCAAAATAGCTGGACGAAACAGATATTTTACACCATCATTAACCGCCGTGTTACACCGAGCAACTATAATAGAGTCATTGAATCGGGAAATGGCATCATTCCATCAGCTCCCCTCCCCACACACCTTTCCCTTGGATAGCCCCACTACAACCCTTGCAGGGGCTGTATATTGATAACCCATGATGTTAAAAATGTTATTGGAGATGCAATGAGATGTCATCTAAGTAGCAGGGATAACGCGTCGGTTGAAGTACACAGCTATGGACAGACCCCCGACCTAGGGGCCGTCGAATTGTTTAAAGAGTGACCGGAGTGGCCGAGGGGATGCTTGGTATATAGAATTGGCCAATAAACGAACCAACGAGAGTTGAGGACCTATTTCAAGACGGGGGACGTGGTAGGACTTCCTTGGGTGAGATCAGCCAGTGAGATAACCACGTCCTGATCGTCTGAGTAGTCCGAGTCATCATCCCCATCGCTGGAATAGTCTATGGTATTATCTGAGGTTGGGGCATTGGTATCGGTTGGGTAATCGGACTTAAGCGGTGGTTGACTCCCGCCGATAACGAGTAAATCCCGCAGGGATATTTCGACTTCAACCTGTTCTGACTCTATCGTGTCACTACACTCCCGGTGCTCACTATAGTCGCTCTGGGTAGTATCGTCTGAGTCGCAATCATGATCACTATTGTCATCCTCCTCTTCCTCACCATCACCATCACCATCGTCATCGTCATTATCGCCGTCCCCGTCTCCGGGATAATTCCTCGTATCATTAATGGCGATTTCCTTGGCCTCTGGGGCCGACGGCATCGGTGGCTCCGGTTCCCTAGCGAACCCATCCGCCCTCGAAATGGAATCGAGGCCAGGCGGGTTCAATGGTAGAGTCCGTTCATGGTAGACCGGGGTGCTGTCGGAGGAATCGGGGTGAAGCATGGGCTTAGTGGCGGCGGAATCCGGTGTGGCCCATTGTGTATACACAAATTCATCGTCGGTCGAATCCTCCAGCAACTGGGCCCACACCGCGGACTGGCTTGGCACGGGCGGGTCTTCGGTGGATTGGGGGGGAGGGATATCCGTAACCTGGTTGTCCACCGCACTAGCCAAATGGTCATCCAGATATGACATAAAATCCTGCAAAGAAGGGGTTGGGCTGGCTGCCGAAGGGGGAGGCACCACCGACGCCGGTGGTGGAGTGGCAACTTTCGGAGTAACTTCCTCGACGGAATCGGATGGCACTACGTCCAGGGGCGGGTCCGGACTAACCGGTGAGACGGGAATCGGCACCGCCCAGGACGCTGGCTCCAGGGATGGAAGAAGGGCTCGGATTTCGTCCTGGAGTTCAGTCCGGGTCAGGTACGGCCGGGTCAGGAGCCAGTGGTGGATGGTTAGGTCCGAGCTGGGCAGATCCAACAGATTCGGCCCGCTCCGAGGAAACGAGCGGGTATGGGGAAATCCAGCGAGGGGGGCAACCGTGGGGTGTGGGGTGGACACGGGCCGGGGGAGGTCCAAATCCGCCCAGACCGACACGGGCCCGGCTAGGCAGGCCCGCAGGAGCTGGAGTTCGGTCTGCCGCTTGGCTAGTCCCGGGACACTTAACTGGGCCGATTGCTGGGTGGTGGCATAGGTTGCCGAGACGGTTTGGAGGTCGGCCAAGTGGTGCGTCAAACAAGGAATCACCCAGACCACCGGGCGATCGGCTCCGGAAGCGGGCAGGGACTGGCCGGCGGTGGAGGGGTGGTGGTAAGCACCGCTCAGGGTGCGACGAAGAATAGCACCATAAGACCTGGGCTCCCCGGCGGCGGCGTGCTCAGCGAGGGTAGAGTTGCGGATACGGTTCTGTAATGCGGTCGCTAGAACTGGAACATGCTCCAATACGGCCTGTATTTCGGGACTCTGTAGGATACGGCTAATCAGGACCGTGGCATTGAGGTTGCGGTAGGTGTGTAAGGCCACCTGGGCCACCTCGAGTAATTGTTGGGCCACTCGAAAGAAGAGCCCCGAGTCGCGGTCGGCGAGGGTGCTGACTAATTCGTGGGACCAGGCGTGGTACAGGTAGTCGTAGAAATGCAGGCCTGGTACAACGGCCGGGGGCAATTCCAGCTCCGGGGCTTCCAGCCGTCGCTCCAGGTCGTCAATGTCTATCCGCTCAATCATCTGGGTGTCAATGGAGGTTAGGCAAAGGGCCAGGGTCTCTGGAGACCACTCCGTGATTCGCCGTTGGGCTATCTGGGCCATGGTTTGGTGAATGTGAGCCAGGCGGTTGCGCTGAATCTTGTCTTCTTCAATGAGCCGGCGGAGTTGGGCCAGTCCCACGGACCCCGGTGCCCCGCTATTCCGCTTGGCCTTGGCCAGTTTCTGGCCGGCGGCCGCCACGGAGTGGGCATAGACGATGGATAGCTGGGTAAGCGAGGATAGGGGAATCTGGGGAATGTCGGGGGCCGAGCGGCTGGTCATGGAGGCCGAGTCGACCATGGTCGACGGAGTGAATATACAGATGGGCCGGTAAAGGCGGAGTAAAATATAGTGGAATGGGGAGAAATGCCTTGGGTGCGGCCTAAACGGAGCCCCGGAAGAGAGCTGGTGGAAGAGAAAGGGAGACGGGCGAGCAGCGCTGCGTCCAGCCAGAGAAACACCATAATAGGGGAACGGGGGCCACAGTTGCCGTGCAGCTGCGTCAACAAGGGTTTCTTTCCAAGCACGTCGAGGCCTTAGGCCACCACCATCTGCCTTCCCCTCTTTCCCATTTGCTCCATTTGCCCGGTTGTCCCAGTTCCAAAGACGTCGTCCGTCTGTTCGCTCACCCTGTCCCCGCTAGACTTTCTTGGCGATCGACCAACGGAGAGCCCTGCGCATCTCCCAGTCCCTGCCCATTTCCCCCTTCTGCTCGTCCAGCCCCGGTCGTTCATATGGACCCGCCCCCCGAAACTAAAGGCGAGTACGAGGCCTTGGTCCATAACCCAACTTCGAAATCCGCCAAGGATGCCTGGATATACGGCGAGCTCCGCGAAAGAGAGGCCCAGTTCACCGACTATCATTCCATCTAGTAAGTGCAGGGTGGTTATCCAACGCGGTCTCCCACTATACCAGCCTGGCTGAACCCGTCCCCGCAGCGTTTCTGTGGCAGACCATATTCCCCCCTAACCCACTCTAATTTGACCGAGCAGCGCTCCCCTACTCCCAGTATTGTTATGCGATCAACCAACTCTAATGGGGATGCAATTTATCACTGTCGGTACGGTCTATCTGTTTCTTCCCATCACACCACTCAAGTGTCTTTACTGGCACTTGGAATGTTAATGGGCGCTTACCCACCGAATCATTAGCCCCGTGGTTCCGGGCCATGGCCAGCGACGACGCTGCCGAGTCGGAAGTACTGGTTTTAGGGTTAGTTGTCACGGCATCTCGCCCGAATTATGTCACTATTGATTAAGGGTGGAAGTACTTTCACTCCCGAATGATTTCGCTTTTTAGATTACGCAATCTATAACCGCCTCTCCTATGGCCCTTGGATCGGCTCTCGGTCGACGCGGCCCTACTAATGGTTCAAAACTTGTCTAATGTACTTTGCGGACCCTTTGCCAGATTCCAAGAACTGGATCTTCGGGCCGAGGCCTACCTCGTGTACGATGCCAGTAAGGAGAGTTTATGGTGCCAGGCCATTGAAGATGGCCTCGGGCCTAGGGCCTCTCGTTACCGCAAGGTAGGTGATATTGATCCCGCCAATTTACCTGTTTACTGCCCTATGCTATTTCAGATGGGCTTGGTCAATCCCTGTAGATGGAGTCATTTCCCGGCATCCGACTAGGCCGGATTCTGCAAGATGTTTTGTTCAAGACCTCTGGTATACCCCTTCTATATACCCCTTTCCCCCTGCCCACCTAGGCCATTTCGAAACAATTGATTGGGATGCTGATTGTGGTCTACCTGCGCAGTGATATTGAGGATCAAATCCACAACCTAGTGGTCGACTCGGCTGGCTGTGGAATTATGGGTATGTTCGGCAATAAGGGGGCCGTGGCGGTCCGCTTTGACTACCAAGATTCTACCGTGTGCGTAGTGAACTGTCATTTGGCGGCCAATATGAACCAGGTCGAACGGCGTAACCAAGACTTTCATGAAATCTGTCGGCGATTGCTCTTTGCTGGCCGGTCTGATCTGCAGGGTGCCTCCTCCGCCATCTCTCCATCGGCGACCACTCGAACCCTGTCAAGCCCCAGTAACACCCTCCCACGTGGTCTACCGGAGCCCCCCGTGGGACCCCCTGAACTACCTGAAAGAGCGGTGGATGCCATCGGCCCCCCCGCCCGTGCGTTATCGGCCACCCACTCGGACTTTGCGGCCGCGGGGCTCGCTGTTCGCAAACCTCCCCCCACCCAGCCGGGGGCCCAGGCGTCCCCCTTGTTTGATCATGACTACCTCATTTGGATGGGGGACCTCAATTATCGACTGCCGCTTTCCGAGGCCAAGATCCGCACACTACTCGATAACAAAGAATTTAAGTACCTTTTGGATTTCGACCAACTCAACATCCAAAAGATGAACCTCAAGGCCTTTACCGGCTTCCAGGAGCGCCCAATCCGTTTCGCACCGACCTATAAATTTGAGATTGGCACCCATGAGTACGACCCTAAGCGTATCCCGGCCTGGTGCGATCGCATCCTGTGGTGGACCCCCTACGGGTCCGATTTCATTAATCCCACGAACTACCAAAGTCATATGGAGCTCGCATTGAGCGACCACAAGCCCGTCAGCAGCCTGTTCCGCCTCCGAATTAAAACCATTCGGCGGGATGAGCAGGCCGCCATCTACTCCCAGCTACTCCGCGAGTTGGATAAGTTTGAAAACGACTGCTTGCCCACCGCCCGGATATCCGATACCCAGCTCGATTTTGGCCCCGTGGAGTACGAGAAATCGGTCAGTCGCTCGGTGACCCTCACGAATACCGGGCGGGTACCCGCTCAGTTCCGGTTTATTCCCAAACTCGATGATACCGAGTTTTGTCGACCGTGGTTGTACGTTAATCCCCCTACTGGAACGGTGCTGCCAGGTAATTTACAACTTTTATTTTGTTGCATACGTGTATACAAGACCAGGAAAGAGGGGGCTGTCCCCACAGACACTATGGACTCGTCGTTGGAACCAGGCATCCAACCGCTTGACCGACCTGCATACACTCTAATCGACTCCCTGAGCTAAGATAAAAGCTTATTTTTACTTCGTTTTTTATCGGTATTTGCCTAACCTTGAACCTCTGAATGCCTAGGCTGTCAAATTACCATCCACTTCGACATTGTGGTCACCAACATCAGTGCCCCCACTCTAAACACGAGCCAGGAGGAACTTCGGGATATTCTGATCCTGCACCTCGAAAACGGCAAGGATTACTTTATTAGTATACAAGGCAATTACCTGCCGACTTGTTTTGGGACGAGCCTCGACGTGCTAGCCCGGCTGCCTAAACCCATTCGTCGTATGACCCTGGAAGAGGTCCAGGCCCTTGGGGAAGAGGCCCAATACAGCGTTCCCAAAGAGATCTGGCGGCTGATTGACTTCCTGGACCGCTATGGATTATCCGTGCCCAATTTGTTTTTCATTGATGGCAAACAGTCGCTGGTCAATTACATTAGGAACTGCTTAGATACCGGCGACGAGTTCGACATGGCACTACTATTGCCACCGGCCGGGAAGCCCTCCGAAGACCAGGAAGAGGCCACCGCCCGCCCCGGCAACGGGACCGAGGAGGACGAAGACGACGATCGATTCAGCGGCATCTACTCGGTAGCCGACACGCTGGTCCGCCTGCTTAAGTACCTCCCGGAACCGATCATCCCCTTTGGTTACTTTGAGCGCTGCGTCGAGGCCGGGGGCCGAGTGCTATTGGAGGCCGACGCCCGAGGGACCGCCTCGGGTTACGATACAACGGCCTACCCCAACGGCCCGCCGGTTGACCATCTGGGCAATGACACGGTAGAGAATGCCATTGTATTCCAGGTGCTCGACTCACTACCGCGGGCCAATTTAAATGTATTTGTGTTCCTGGTGTCGTTTATTAAGGAGGTCACCCTCCATGCGATGGATACCGAGATTGCCAAAGAAAAGCTGTCCCTGCTGATGGCCACCATTTTGCTCCGACCCAGCAAGGCTACTATCGAGACGGAGGACTTTACGGGTACTATTATGCAACACCGGCGGTGTTTCATCCGTCAGTTTCTGTAGACTCGGTTCCCAGCCCGGTCTCTATTATTATCCCCAACATTTTACTTTTGCAGTTTACTTCCTCCCCTATTTTTTATGGGCATCCGTACCCACGCTGTCCCTCGCCCGGAAAGATCGCTTGGGATGTGATGGGGTGGCTTTTGGTGTTATTTTTAGTTTATATGAGAAAGTGACTACACAATTTTAAACGTTCACCTGTACCAGTTCCCGGTGTTAACCGCGGCTCGGCAAACCCCGCTGCACGCAAACCGTCGTGTGAAAGGGGATTTAGTGGGTGATTTGTTCTTGATAATACACTGTTCTAACGAATGATGAGGAGCTGGGAACCCCAGCAGATGCAAATACACATCTCAGTAAGGAATACCAATGTAAGGACCTTTTGAAGTGAGTGTGGACCAGGCGATGCAACCGGGGAGGATAGGTAAAAGACAAAAGGCGGTCGGTGGAAGAGAATAAGAGAAAAGGGGGGCCTGCCACTTACTGTGGCTGGCTGGGGTTTTTCGATAAAGGAAGGGCTTTTGTGGCCGTGAAGAACGCACACTGGTAGGTGTACTGAAGCATTGCGCGTGGGTTGTTGGTGTACATGGCGGGCACCATTTGCTCGTTCTAAAGAGAGGAGAGGCGGTGGAGCCCACGTGTATCAACAGAGTGAATAGAGGAGTTTGGCATTAATTAGTCACGTTGCCACGCCAGAGAAGGGGAGGAGAGAGTAACAATATTGGTGATTCCGACCAGGGGTAAGGTGATCATACCCAAATTTCCCCTAGTTCCTGGGGTGAGTAATTTAGAGGATTAGGCCATGTCCACCAGGCCTGAGCGTGGCCCCTAGTTGTAGGTGAACTGAAGATACGTTGAGGTTCAGTGGATCAGCGTCACCCCGGGAGAGGGGTGCCGGGAAATTGGTGTAATTACTAAAAACCGCCCCAGCAGACTGGGCCACATTAATAATAATAATAATGAAAAGAAGAGGAAGGGGAGGGGAGGGAGTACTTACCACCAGGGTGAAGCCAATGGCTCGGGCAACGGACTTCACCTCATCGAGGGTTAATTCAATGGAGGATTCGTTGACCATATTCTCATAGTGGTACAGCAGTGGGCCTATGAGTCGAATATAAGGGGGGGCATTAAGATTGATTAAGCTAATGAGCACATACACCTCTCTACGAGGCAAGGGAATCCGGGGGTAGAACCCTATGGGTTTTGGAAGGTTAGAGGGTAGGAAGATGTGCATCACACTTACCAAGATTAATCCAAATACCGCCAGGCTTCAGAAGGGTGTGGATAATTTCCATACATGTGACGACATTGGGTGTTGCATCCACGAAAAAGCAGGTTACGACGCAATCCCACGCGGCTGGGTCCGGGAAGGCGGTTAAATACGGAAGGGGCAAGTGTTAATAACGGGATCGGCGTTAGATTAAAAATAAATGTTAGGATGGATATTCACAAACTTCATTAGGGCAGAGGACTTACCGTGCTCGTTCGGATCGGCACCGTAAACTTCGAAGAAATCACCGGCGGCTACGGCGTATTCGACGCCGACGGGGATCGCACTGGTGGGTAGAACATCAGGAACAGATACCGGCCGTAGCTGGTCGGACTGGGCCGGGCAGTTGGAAAAGGAGTGTACGTAGGGGTAGAGGGTGAACTGGTCCACTCGCTCGACGCGATTGAGGAAGAAGTAGGACACGTACAACATGAAGATGGAAAATTCATTGCCCTGGCAGCTAAAGCCCCGACTGGCAATTTCGAAAGGCAGGCGGCCCAGCCCGGCGCCGGGAACTAAGACCCGGATCGCTGCTCGGTCGGTGCGGTCGGCGAAGAAGGCCTCCAATGCCTCGACGATTACGCCGTAGGAGGCACGCCGCTCGGCCGCGCCTTCGGCACTCCACTCCCGGACGACTTGCTTGAGGGTGCTGCGGAGTTTCTCCATATGGAACTCGGGCACGGGGGGCAGTCCGTCGCGCTGGTTGCGGCGCAACAGGGCATACACCTGGGCGGTCATGGGGCACGCGGTAGCGGCGGGCCGAAGGGTGTGGTCTATCCAGGCGTCTGGCGAAGCGTCAGCGGACGGAGAGGTGGAAGAGGTGGAGGAAGGGTCGGGGTCGGGGAAGGCGAGGATATTCTGCTCACGGGCCACCTGGTTGAGGAAGCGGGTGTTGGCACGGATGCCCTGCTCCACGGCCAGCAGCTTGACCAGGTAGCCGGCCTCGCGCAGGTACCTCTGGATATGGGCGGGCTGGCGGTCAAACTCAATCAGCTTCTGGCGGTGGTAGCGGTGCAGGGCATTGGTGCGGTAGAACAGAAAGGCGGACAGGATGACCAGGAACTGCTTCTGCTCGTCCTCGTCGGAGCTGGTCTGGCTCATGAGGGGTTCGGACATTGTGGCAAAGGAGTAGAATGGGTTGCCTTCGGCGGAAGTGAACGGGCGGGAACTACGGACCCGTAACAAAACGAAGCGACCTGGCTGGGGAGTACAAACACCGGCCTGACCCGGCCAAAGTCAGTCCGTTGAGGGGGGCTGCGGCTTCCGGGCCTACGAGGGAGGGGGGGTGTACAACCCTACTCGTAACAGTCCGCCAGTGTACTGAAGTCCCATGACGTGTGAAAGATGGATATAGAGAGTAGTGGTGGGTTGGGGTAGACTCATTAGGGAAGGGATTTCTACACCAATAAAGAACTCCCAATTCTCCCAGCTGTGATGGAATTACGGTTGATTGATAATGGATCAAGCAAGCAAGCCCAAGAGGCGCTTAAAGTTGGTATGGCGTGTGTGTGTGATCCACCGCGGAGCATCCAGGAATATATGCATGCATTGATTGGCCTGGATTACACCAGCCGAAATGGCATTTCCCCAGGGGCCAATATAGTATAGGATAGTATAGTATAATGTAGTATCGAGGAGGGCTATTATTAATACTATGGCATGGCAAACACGCCTATTTTACTAACTCGGCGCTGAATGCGCGCGCGTACACACACACACACACAGTTAGATAGTAGAGTAGCAAGCCGGTCTCACTCCCCTCTATCTTCCCTCCTCCCCAACCAGCCAACGCAGGATTCACTCCGTCCACTGGGCAAGTTTCTCCCCCCGCCTTCCTTTCCCTTCTCTGTGCTTCCTTAGCGGCTTATATAAACGCCTACGCCCCCCCCTTATGGCCTCATATATATTCTCATCACACACATCCCCCTCGCTCTCTTCCCTTCCCATCCTATCCTTTAACTTTCTTTCCACCTCCCCCTCTCGTCCCCTCCCTCTTCCATATCCATCATGGTGAACACTGGTATCAACGGTTTCGGTCGCATTGGCCGCCTCGTCTTCCGCGCCTCCCTCGAGAAGGACTCCGGCGTCAATGTGGTTGCCATCAACGACCCCTTCATCGATCCCGACTACATGGTCTACATGCTCAAGTACGACTCCACCCACGGCCGCTTCCCCGGCGAGGTCTCCCACGAGGGCAACACCCTTATCGTGAACGGCCAGCGCATCCAAATCTCCGGTGAGCGCGACCCCGCCAACATCCCCTGGGGTAAGGCCGGTGCCGACTACGTCGTCGAGTCCACCGGTGTCTTCACCACCCAGGAATCCGCCGGCCTCCATCTCAAGGGCGGTGCCAAGAAGGTCATCATTTCCGCTCCCTCCAAGGATGCCCCCATGTTCGTGGTCGGTGTCAACCTCGACAAGTACGAGTCTAACATGACCGTCATCAGTAACGCCTCCTGCACCACCAACTGCCTGGCCCCCCTGGCCAAGGTCATCAACGACCGCTTCGGTATCGTCGAGGGTCTCATGACCACTGTCCACGCCGTCACCGCCACCCAGAAGACCGTTGACGGTCCCTCGGGCAAGGACTGGCGCTCCGGCCGTGGTGCTGGCCAGAACATCATCCCCGCCTCCACCGGTGCCGCCAAGGCCGTCACCAAGGTCATTCCCGAGCTGGCTGGCCGCCTCACCGGTATGGCCCTGCGTGTGCCCAACCCCGATGTGTCTGTGGTCGATCTGACCTGCCGTCTGGAGAAGCCCGCCTCCTACGAGGAGATCAAGGCCGCCGTTAAGCAGGCCGCCGAGGGTGAGCTCAAGGGCATCCTCGCCTACACCGAGGACGAGGTTGTCTCCAGCGACTTCATCACCGACACCCACTCCAGCACCTTCGACGCCAAGGCCGGTATCGCCCTCAACGACCGTTTTGTCAAGCTCATCGCCTGGTACGACAACGAATACGGTTACTCCAGCCGTGTCATCGACCTGCTCCGTTTTGTTGCCAAGAAGGACGGTGCTCAGTAAACTAACTGATCGCCTTCTTTCCTCAAGGGGCGATTATATATCCCCCCCTCTTTGATCTGCTTTGATCGCCTTTTTTTAATCGTGGGGGTGAGTTAGATTGACTATAATCTCCCCCCTACCTAAAAAGCATTCACTATCGTTCCTCGTTCTTTTTCCCCCCTTAAACCCACCCCTCCTATTATCGCCCTATATCCCCCCCTCTGTGTAGTATTTGTCACCAATAAATCGAGTATCGTCAGTGCATCGCCTTTCATTTTGCTAATCACCGTAATGCCAATATGAATAATATAGCCCCGTCGTCATGGGATGATGATGAATGGGGTTTCCAACCACGGTGGATATAATGGGAAGCAGTAAAAAGGGCGTGTAGGCAGTGAGGGTTCGCTAGTATAATAGGGAATAAATAGTCCATTAAAAGAGAGACCCCCTAGATTAGAAGACCGAATCATAGGCGTTGTCGATAGATGGATAATTAACGGTCGGTTAGATGACGGAGAAGAAGGATACCACCGTTGGCTGTGTGGAGGCGACTCCCCATTGCGCACCTTTGCTTTCATAATCATTTATTTCTGGTGGAGCCGTTTTCCTGAGATGCTTTGCGGCCTGAGGTTAGGGTGTACAAGTGAAAGGGGTGGGAGGTCACTGGGCCCTCCTTACGAGTTACACAGGATGTGGACAAGCCCCAGCCTTTGTGGGTACTCAACTCAAAGGAAAGGGTTGGGGAAGAACAGCAAGGAACCACCACTACACTACTACGTTTACAGGAAAGAGGAGAAGGGGGAAGCGAGCCCCTCTAAGCTCCACTTACCTCTACTCTACTTTGCTCTGTTCTGACCTGAGTTGGGTTTGTTTTACTTCTTTCCTCTCCCATCCCACCCAAAAGTCCTTCGTCTTTGTGTTGTTCCCGCTTTACCATCCTGTACTATAGCTTGGCCCTGAGGTACCTCGTTTTCACTCCTTCACCCATTTATTCGCGCCACTAATTCTACTCCGCTCATCTCTTATTTTAGTTGTTCTTTGTCGAGTCTCTGTTGTATCGCAATTGGTCCCGACTATATACCCTCTAGACCTTCCCTACTTTCGCCCCCCTTAACATTCTCACCATGAAGCCCCTCGTCGGACCTGGTTGCGCCACTTGCTGCTCAGTGGTCAGCACAGTTGGCATCATTTTCCTGGTAAGCCCCCCCACCCTAATCCTCTGACCTGACCTGCTGCTCTATTGTCTGCATTCTGAACGAGCCCTAGCCCGCTGCCGAACGAGTATATATATATATATATATATACTGCAGGACGGCGCCCGCGGCCCCGCCGCGGCCGTAGGCTTGACGGAACACG
>JANBQC010000036.1:59136-86233 GCA_027576995.1 Dimargaris cristalligena
CGAGCCCTAGCCCGCTGGCGCCCGCGTATATTGATAGATATATTTATATAGATACTGGAGTACGCATCCCCCCCCCCGCCCGCTGCCCAACCGGTACAGGTAACCATGACTTTTTGGCTATTTCGTTCGGTAAAACTATATGCATATCATGTTTTTATGCCCTCGCTTCACCATTAATAGCTCATCCTCGGGGGTATGTTCAGCAGCCGCGCCCCCCAATTCACCGAGTCGGAAAACGACCCCAAGAACTACGACGCCATCGCTAGCTCCTGCTACACCGCAGCGGGGATCTATGCCGGGTTTCTGCTCTTTTGCTGTTGTCAGGTAAGGCGTGTATTCTAACTTAACTCCAATCACTTGAATGGGAGGATATGGACAATGGTTGATTTATTTATATATGCATATATCTCTCGAAAAAACAGACCCCTGGGCTAATAATATCAACTCCGCCGGGCTCCGGAGTCCGGCAATTGTGGCATTCATTGACTAATCGTCTTTAACTTTATTTCTACTACTTGTACACCCCCACCTACACCATGATGCCCCGAATCCAATATTATCTTTAAACCACCAACCTCCGTACCAAATAGTCAATGATGAACCGACGCGTCAACCGTAGCCGAACCTAATCACCCGAGATTTGCAAGCTGTTTCTTATCGCTGCACCTCCTTCTTTCTAGTGAGTGGCGTACGGATAACCTACTGGGTCAACCCGACTCCGTCTCTTCTTAAATCAATGTTTTATCATTTAATCTATTTTTGATTTAGTACTACCCCTCCTTCTCCGGCCGACAATTTCCCCGATGATTGGAATGCTGCCGGTTGAGGGCATATAAACAACAATAAAAGAGTACCCCGAACTATGCCAGGCGGCCATTTGTTCCGTAACTCACAGGTTCCCGTAGGTAGTGCACATCCCAATTTCGACATTCAATCTATATACAGTGTGGTGGTGGTGGGCTCTTCTCTCCCACCTTAATTGTTGCACACCTTTACCTCTAAATCAATCCTCTGGGGGCGGACGGTTAATGCACGTGACTAATAGGGGGCAGGACTTAGCCAGGTGTTTGGGGCTGGTGGGTGAGTTGCATTGCATTTGTATCCCCCCAATTGATGAATATCCCGCGATGGGGGGAAATAGTGATTATTTATTGGTGGTCTGCACCCCCCACCAAGAGTGATGATGAATAATATGGGTGAAATTCGGCCCAGCTGTATAAGGTTTTACATGGTAAGTGTATGGGATAATATATGGAAGATTTATTTTTAACCAGTAGTATTTGCTTCATCTAACGGATTTTTCGTTATACAGCTCGGTTGAACCTTTCCCATATTCACCCTTCCTCCCTCCAAGCCAAATCCTATTGCCTAGTTAGTGGAGTGCTTTTCTCCACCCGTATTTTCAAGCCAGGCGGATTGGGAGGGAAGTTAGGTTGCTGGCGCTAGAGAGGAATACCATAGGTGGATTAATTGGACTGGTGAATAACGTAGTGTAGTGGTGGGGTGGCAGCACCCACCGTTGGCTCTCCTCTTCCTCGTCCATGTGCATGTATGTCCCTGTCATTCATATAGCTTTGGTTTGACAAGTCAACTCAACCTGAAGCAAAATATTCTACACAGCAAGAAAACGACCAATCCCACCCCCACTTTGACCCTCTTCGTCTTTCCCGTATTCCTTACTCCCCCGCCGTCGACGTCCCCTGTATCATACATATAGTCCCTTCTCCTCAGCTCCCCTTCGCCATGTCCAGGACAAATCTCTACCGTTTTAACCGCGGTGCCCACCAAGTGCACCACCGCCTCTATGATCCTTGGGCCCAGCGCGAGGCCTGGCGCAAGGATCCCTTCTTCGGCCGCCGTAACGTCATCAAGGGCCTGGCCCCTGGGCTGGGCATCGCCACCGGCGCCTTCCTGTGTCTGCTTGGCTACGAATATATCACCGACAAACGCCTGTAATCCCACTGCTCGACCTAGCGCGTCGTCAGGTGGGGGCTCTCTCTTTCCCCTCCCACACCTTATCCTCTAGAACCCAAAGTGTCGACCTTAATAAAGCTCATAAGACCAGCCGGTCCCTCTATACTATTGTTATTGGTAGTAGTAGTAGTAGTGGTGGTAGTAGCAGCGGGTCGAGTGACCTAAGTGTATGCATTAGCCTCTCTCTCTCTCTCAGCACTGGCGGGGTAGCGCATAGAAGCAGGCCGCTACTCCACTGGGTGGGTGGGTGGTATTAACGCATATATGTAGTATGCCACCAACCACCATCCCCTGTGGGTTGACTGATGCCCCCCTGGCCCACCCAATCTAGGCAACCCCAGGTCCAGAAGGTTGACACCTCTCGTCTTCCCCAAACATCCCGTTCTCTCTCCCCCATAGTGTGCAGTGGCAGAGTACCACTGTCGCCCCCCTCACTAACCTAACCCTCTTCTTTACGCTTAACCCGTTGTTTTTTACCCTTGTTGTTGCGACTTTGTCTTCATCCCTTTCCCATCTCCCCGTTTTCCCGTCGTCCGTTTCCCCCTTGTCTTGTCCGTACGAAGAAGTAAGCCCCGTCAGATGAGTCTTGGTGCTCAACCCGCATACTATTGTCATCTAGCCAGCCAGCCCCGTTTCCCCGCTTGACCTGAGGTATCCTCTTCTAACTGTTCCCTCCTGCGAACTCCTTTGCCTCGACCTCCCGTGGCAGGTGCCCTGTTTATTGCGCCCTGCCCTTTTAAACCAGGTTATCATTGCCTGCTATTCGCAAGTGCCCACCAATTCCTGATACAAATCCCCTTTACTATAGTATTATCCTCTCCAGCAATGGTCATGGATTCGAATCCCGTAAGTAGTGTCCCCCGAGCCCCGGAATTGTAAACTCCGCTCGTTAATTAAATAATGCCGTATCCGTGGCGGAATACATCCCCGCGACTCCTACGCCATCCAAGCAGAATACTGCTTCTTCCAATCGTATCTAATCAATCCCCTCTGATTCCTGTCCCTGGCCGGTATGGCTGCTGCTCCGATTAACCCTTTCTGGCCCCTCCTTCGGCTTAATGCCCCTAGATCCCCGACAATCGCACCTTGGCCCTGCTGAAGCCAGATGCTCTGGTGTCGGGTCGCTTCGTCCAGGTCAAGAGCCTTCTCGCTCTCGAGCAATTTGAAATAATCCGTCAAAAGCGAATCTGGCCCTCTCCGGAGCTTGCCCAGCAGCTACTGGCCCACTTATCTGATTCCCCTGATTATGTTGGGCATGTTGCCTATCTAACCAGTTCCCCTTGTTTGGCCTTTGAGCTGCAGAAGGATGTCGCTGTACTGTCTCTCCAGTTACTCATGGGTCCCGATGATGCCGAGGAGGCCCGTCGGGACTCCCCCGAGACTATCCGGGGTAGCTTCGCGACCGATAACATTCGCAATTGCATCTACGCTCCCACCGATCCGGCCATGGCCCAGTCGCAGATCCAGCTTCTATTCTCTGCGGAGGTACCCGAGTGTAAGCCCATCAGTCCAGATAGCTTCTCCCCCCAGAGCATGGTGATTGGCGCCGTTGAACAAACCTTTGCCTTCATTAAGCCCGATGGCATGTCCAACGGCCACAAGGAAGCCATTCTAAACCAGATCCAGGCCCGCGGCTATAAGGTAGTCCGGTCCATTGAGAAGCAACTGGCCCGCGAAGAGGCCGCCTCTTTCTACGACTACCATGTCGGTCAAATCTACTACGAACAATACGCCACATTCATGTCCAGTGGTCCCGTTCTTATCATGATCCTGGAGGGCGAAAACATCATTGAGGGCTGGCGAGAAATGATGGGTCCTACGAACCCCATAAAGGCCCGCCGGGACGCCCCCATGAGCATTCGGGCCAAATACGGTTCCATGACTACTCGCAATGCTGTTCACGGGAGTAGTTCCGAAACCTCCGCCCGCCGGGGCATCGATTTCTTTTTCACGAATCCCTGGACTCTGGCACCACCCGCCCCTGTGGCGGAAGATGCCGCCCAGCCCGTGGAAGAGGAATTCATTTATCCAGGCGAATCAAAGGATTCATCGTCCGAGCCTATTGAAGAACCCACTGCGGTCCCGGCCGACGAAACCGCCGCGGTCGAGGAATCCCTCCCAGAAGCCGTCTTACCTGAAGTTTCTTCCCAGGAGCCGGTGCCGACTATTAATCCCGAGCCTGTGGAATCACAGAGCGAGCCCGAGGCTCCCCAGACGGCCCGGGCGGAGCTGTCGGCTTCGGATGAAACCCAAGTTGAGCTTACCTCCTCCGATGCTTCACCAGCTACCGAAGTGGTCCCAGATACTATACCCCAGGCCGATGCCTTAGTCGAGGCCGTGGTGGTAGAAGACGAAGAGCCTGCGCTTCAGGCCGAAGCCGAGTCGTCCGTAATCCCATCAGAGGAGCCCACCCTTAAACCCGACGAGTCCCCCGCTCCAATTGATTCAGGCATTGATTCCGCAATTAACAGTGGGACTGAGTCCGAGGACCAGCCCATCGAGTCCATGGTGGATAATATCACCCCTCCGAGTGATACTGAGGCCGCTACCGAATCCCAACCAGAGCCGGAGGCCGAATCCCGATCTGAACCCGTGCCTACTCCCGAAACTGAGCTGGATTCAGAGCCTCACCCTGAGCCCGAATTCGAATCTACTGCCGAGTCCGTACCCACGCCCGAGGACGAATCCGCTGCTAAGCCTGAGGGCGAACCTGAGTCGGCGATTGAGTCGGTGGAAGATCCTGCAACCGTGCCGGAGTCAGCTTCATTGCCTATCGCCAACCCAACTGCTGATGCGCCGACAGAAGCCCCCGAGGAATCGAACCCTCCTTCTGAATCATCCGAGGCCTTGCCCAACGAAACCCAGGCCCCCTTGTCGGAAGAGGCTACCGAGGTGCCCTCTGGTGCTGAATCAGCTTTGGAAGAGACGGTGGCTGTGACTGAGGACGTGGCTTCGCCCTCCTTAACCGCCGTTCCAGAAGTTGTAGAAGTGCCTCAAGTGGACGGAGGATCGGCTGCCCCTGCCGAGCCTATTACGAACGGGGTAGATGCTTCGTCGGATCCGGCTTCTGTATCCACCCCGTCCGGTGATTCCACAGTCGACTCAGCTTCCGAACCTAAACCCGAGCCGAAGGGTCCGGCCCCGGAGCCCGTGATCACTACTCCACCGGCCGCTGAGTCCTCCACCATCGCTTCCCCAGCTCGGACACCAGTCAAATCTAAGGCGACTCCCACCAAGTCTGCTTCGGCTACTAAGACGGTTAAGCCTGCATCTACGCGGTCTGTACCCGTAGACCCCAAGGTGCGGGTCGGTGCTGCACGTAAGGCCCCCGTCGCCGCCCCATCGGCGTCCTCTGCTCGCTCCACCACGACTCGTACGGCACCTACAGTCACTCGGCCGGCCATCAAGGGAACCACTCCTACTAGCACCACTCGAGTAGTATCGGCTACTGGCAGTCCATCCACCACACGTGCCCCAACGCGACCGACCATGTCTACCACCCGGTCCACCAGCTCCACGGCTCCCGCCAGGGGGACGACCACCCCCCCGTCGGTCCGTACCACCACGGCCCGACCAGGTGTTCCGGCGGTGCCGCGAACCCCACCCGTGTCTAGTTCCCGTCGTACGACTGTCACTCCGCCTGCCGCATCCTCCGGTGCTGCTACCGGAGCCTCTCGTCGCTCAACTATGGAACCCAGTGTCATTAGAAAGAGCGTGTCTAATCTATCGGCCGGGTCTACTGGGGCTGATGCCACCTCTGCTCTTCGAGCCACGCGTCGGGCCACCCCCATTGGTACGCGCACCGTGCCGGTCTCTCGCTCTGGTCCTAGCACGACCACCGCCTCTTCCTCCGCCGGTACTGGTGCTACCACACCGACTGCTCGCAGGGCCGCCTTGGCCTCAACGTCCAAGGCTGCGGGTCCCATAACTGTAACTCCTTCACCGAACCGGACTCCCGTTCGCTCATCGTCGGCTACCCGGTCGACTGCAAATGATGCCAAGGCAAGTACGGTTGTCAAGCGGCCCGTGGTTCGACCCAGCGTTACATCTGCGACTGAGCCCGCTCCCCGTTTGCGTAAGACACCGGAAACCACCGGCTCTCCGTCTAAACCCACCCCCGGGGCTCGTACCGCGTCTGCCACCATCGCACGGTCCCGCCCTGCTCCAGTCACGGCTACATCGTCTAGGACTAGCACCCTTCGATCCTCCACGGTGCCGGTGGCCACCCGCAAACCTGTCACTCGACCCGGTCTACCTTCCGCTGCTACTCCAGCCAAGTCCCGGCCCGCTGTGCCGGGCAAGAAAGGGGCGGTGGCGGAAGCCAAAACCAATGGGACTTCCCAAACCCCGGTTGATCCGCTCGATGCGCCCGAAGCAACCGAGTCCGAACCACTGGCCGAGGCTTGCCCTCCTTCGGAAGAGCAGGCTTCTGAACAAGTCGAATCCGTCCCGGTTGAGGCTGCTGATGCTGGCGAGCCTGCCCCGATCGAAATCCCTGAACCAGAGACCCCAGCCCCCGAGCCCATCGAGAGCACCACTGCCTGATCCCGAATATCGGATTAGGTTTTCTCTAGCCCTAGGGGTTAATCGCCTTTCCTTTTTTTTCTTGTGCGTGCCTGCGTGTTTTCTAACACTTCTCTCCTTTAAACAGTTCGCCGAATTGATTGGTCTTTCAAGCCCGCCACGGTTCAGCAGTAATCTACTCGGTACGGGATCATTTACCCAAGAGAGAGAAAGTGAGATCATGGTTATATCCTGGCCTTGGTTAATTTACTATCCAACCCCTTATTTTCAAAGGACCATGTGGGCTGCCCAGTAGGCCTACTGACCTTTTAATTTTTAGTAACCCCCGTTTCTAGCCCTTTTATTCTTATCACTATGCCTTGGCCGCTCGCGCCCGATCGATAATGTGCGAGCCATGTTTGGCTGATAACCCCTTCTCCGCCCTTTTCCATATTATTATATTTTTTATACCCCAATGGGCAAATCGAATTAGCATTGATGACCATTTAATCTCCGTTTACTGCAATGGCCATGATTATGTAGGCACGCATTCAAACTTAACGTAGCCAGCCACGCCCCTGCTCCGTTGATGGTTCAGCCCCCCCTCCCTGTTTTAGTTGACGTTAAATTGCTCTTTAAAGTTTCGTTAAAACGATTAGCGCTTGACCCTGCCCATCGAGTCGACTTTCGTATTCCATCGACAAATTAGCTTGCTATTTTCTAGTGACTTCTCATTAACGAACCCATGGGGCCTTGGGTCATTTGTTGACAGCCCCTCTCTAACCATGGCATGTAGGGCTACAGTCATTTGATTTGTGACCAACTTCAGCCCAGGTTATCCCACATTGCACCCCCCTATTATCCATCTAGCTACCCAGTTTCCCTATTTTGCGAATAATACAAAATCTCCGCTGAGCATGCCTGATCTAACAGTCGACTTCAACCTCAACTTCGATAATGAATAGTATACTGTATTTATGGGGGGTAGGCCCTAAGTTACCCGAATAGCTGGTATGTGGTGGCCTGTGGGGATAGTCAGACGGATTTGGACTGAGTCCTAAGATATCGTCGCCGAAAAGGGGCAGATTGGTGGGGCCGGGAAGAGATGTTCAGTGGATCAACGAGAAGAAGGCGTCCTCCTCCATCCTTGATCGTTGCTCTGGTTTATCATAGTTGGAGATAAGCGGGCGGTTGTGGAGTGTATGAGACGGAGGAAGGGGTAGATCGGTTCGGGGCAAGGTATGTGTAGCTCTGAAACCGCGAAAGTATTATGGATCATTAATGATGGGCAAAGCGGAAGCGCAGTTATTCCTCGTCTCTTCGTTTGGCGGGCCACAATAGCAAAGGCCGGGCTCCTATGCCGTTGGGACCCCCGTGATTGCGCTCGTCTCTACGCAACCGTTATTTAGCTGGTCGTTGGGGGAGGTGAGTCGCTTTTACTGCTGCCGTGCCGTGGGCAACTCTACTTTGAATGCTAGCCCTCTCACCAATATATAACCACAAACCACTGGCACTCAGTGCCAACCCCACCCTTTTACTCACTGATTAAACCTTTGACACTTGATATCTCGTGACCCGCACCTTACTTTCGCCACCGCCCGCCTAGAATCGCTTTGCTTTCCTTCACTATGCGCTATCTTTTCGTTACGCTCACCCTCGTCATACTGGCCCAGTCGGCTCTCGCTTCCCCCGTGATGTACGGGCTTTGCGAGCATGCCTCAGGAATATTGAAGACCCTCGATGATATTGTGGGAGTATTAGCTGGAAACCCTGCTGTAACTTTACCAACCAACTGCTTTTAATGCCATTCGTTCCCCTTCCACTATTCCCCGTAGCCCCCGCCTATCGAGTTCATTACAATGGCCAACTACCTTTACTCCCATTCCTTTTCCTGATTTCTATCCCTACATTGTATTCCTCCAGACCCCCATTTGTATGCATAACCTCATCATTTATAAATGTTTATAAGTATATATATATAGATAGATAAACCGAGCCATTTTGCCAAACATACGTTTTTATGCGGCGTTGAATAGGCTGATACTCACCATATGGTGAACTGATGGGTACAGAGAGAGAAAGAGAGAGAGAGACAGGCATTCTAGGGGGCCTTAAACAACTCATTCATATGCTGCAGAATCATGTTAATAGCCACCTGGTTGCCCCGGCCCTTGGGCACAATAATATCGGCCCAGCGTTTAGTAGGTAGAATGAATTCTTCGAACGATGGCTTGGCAATAAAGGTATAGTGGCGAAGCATGCGGGTCAAACCGGTCCCCTTTTCGTCCGTCTCCATCAGGGCGGTGACTTGGCGACTTAGGCGGGTGTCGCTGTCAATGTCCACAAATACCATGAGGGACATGTACTGCCGAATACGCCGCTTGTACAAAATAAGCACCCCGGTCAACAGCACCACGTCGGGTTTTGAAGTCACCGTGGCGCCGGGCTGCCGGGTGAATGTGGTGCGGTCCCACACGGGGAGCACCACTTCCCGGCCGGCCCGCAGTGAAGCCAGCACCGTGTCGAGGTGGGCAAAGTCAAAGGCGTCCGGGTGGTCCATGTTGAGTTGGCCGGTCTGGGCCAGTTGGCGTTCCTGGTCGGAGAGTTCCCGGTAGAAGTCGTCCTGGTTGAGCACCAGCACCTGACGGCCAGTCAAGTGGTTCTGGTGAGCAATGCGGTCACACAGGACCGACCCCATGCTGCGTTTACCCGAGCACCGCCCCCCGGCGATGCCCACGATAAACGGCTGGGCGAGTAGGTTGGCATCCTCCTGGCTGGGCGTGTACAGACTCAGGGCCGTGAGGTCCTCATCGATATGGAAAGGCACTAGAGCGGGGGACCCGGAGTTGTCCATCTTGGGTTTTTTGGTGCGGGGGTAGTCAAGGTTAGGGAATAGGTAGGAATGCGAAGCGGGAGGAGTAATTTCGAGGACAATGGGAGAGTCTGTAGGGGGTGTGAGGAGCACGGGGTACAAGGTCAGAAAGAGGGAGGAGAGCTGGCCCGCTCCCTTTGTGTAGGGTGCGGCTCCCTCTCTGCCCCTTCGCGCGACTAACTGACTACTATACTTCCATAGCCCAACCACGCCCGTTATCATTCTTCCCCCCCTATTGTTAACCAGTAAAAACAGTGTGGTCCTGGTGATAGTAGAGTAGGTTGGCTTAACGCACAAATCGTAGGCCCTGTAGCTGGCGTGTCCAACAGTTGTCAGTCACACCTTGAAGTGTGCTCCTAGGTGGCACATGTATCATTTGGCCAAGGGGATATGTATATTCAACGAAAGTCAAGCGTCTCTTTTATTAGTCCAAAGTACGGGGGCAAGGTATTCAAAGGCATTGGTAGTTAGAACAAGAATTGGGGGCGGCAATAAGGTTGCCTCACCCCTCCCCTTTCTAATCGTAGTTGTAGATGGAGGTCCCTGACGAAGTGCCGTAGTAGTCCGCATAGGTGTAATTGTCGTCGACCCGGCAAAAGATGTGCTCCAATAGTTGGGTCGCCGTGGGCCGGTCCTCCGGGTCGGGGTTAAAGCACAGTTTGAGCAGGCCGGCGCAGTCCGGGTGGATATCGTCGGGTAAGGGGGGTGCGCAGTTGGAGCCCAGCTTGTACATGGTCTGAATATCATTGAAGTTCTGCCACGGCCGCTGGCCCGTCCACATTTCCAAGACTAAGCAGCCGAAGCTCCACACATCAATCTTGGCGCTGTAGCCCGACGCCTGTACCACCTCGGGGGCCATCCAGAAAATGGAGCCCTGGAGCGACATGCGGGAGTTGCAGTCGTACGCCAACTCATAGTCATTCCGTTTGGAAATGCCAAAGTCCGATATCTTACACACACCCGCTTCATCCACCAGGATATTCGCCCCCTTGATATCTCGGTGAAGCACATTGTGGCTGTGGATGTACGCCAGGCCCCGCAGCGTCTGCTGGGAGAACGAGTGCATGACGGGCTCGGCCAAGGGGCCGTGCTGCTTAATGAGGGAGGCGATGCTACCACCCGCCACATACTCGAGAAAAATATTCATTGTATTGTCGGCTACGTTAAACCCCAAGTACTGCACAATGTGTTCATAGTGAAAGTCCTTCAGGAACTCGGTCTCGTCGTACAGGGCCTTAATCATGGCCCGCTGCCTCGCGTTGATGACGGCATTGGCGGTTTTGGGCAACTCAATCTGCTTAACTGCCATAAAGTCTCCCGTGGCCGCATTGATGGCGTGGTAGACCCGCCCGAACGATCCCTTGCCAATGAGACGGCCCTTGAGCCACTGGATTTTCACAGTCTGCATAGAGGCCGCCTGGTCCCCCACCACCGCAATAAGCGGTTCCAGCGTATTGCGTCGTTTGGCCGTGTCCGGTTGAGCGGGGCTAGGGGGGTCTGGGAGCGGCTCGTCCGCCGATGGTGGTTCACTGGGGACGCCCGCCGGGCGGGGACGTACTTCAGTAACCTTGGCGCCCCAGAGACGAGTGGATGACCGTCGGAGGAGATTTGGTCGAGTGTCATCCCCGGGGGCGGGGCCAGGCGGAGAGGCGATGGGGGTGTGCACTGAAGGGGCCCGGGAAAGGTTCAATAGGCTCAGCTCTTCCGCGGGGCTAGGCGCCCCCGGGGTCGCCTCGGTGCCGCTTAGGATGGATGTAAGCGAAGCGGACAGGGGGCCCGCGCCAAGCTCGGGATAGGGCCCGGCCTGACTCCGAACACTATTGCTTCGGAAGATAAGCTGCTGTTCCAAAAGCGTCCGCCGCCGCTGGGCCTGCTGAACCACGAACCGCACACTCCGTTTCCGGCTCGTCAGTATGTCGCCGTCCAGCCGCGGAAGGGGTACCGCTGAATCCCGGAGGGTGCGGATAGGGGATTCGAAGCTACCGGCGTGATTCGGGGGCGACGCCGGGGCTGTTCCGGGATAAGCATCGCTTTCTAGAGCGAGTGGCACTGAGACTGGGATCGGGGAAGTTGTCTCCGGGAACATCTGAAGACCTAGGCCAATAGTAATCGGAACTATTGCTGGACTGGCCTGGGGACTAGGCTCGGTGAATGGCTCGGCCATCTCCGTAAGGGGTTCAATGATCGGTTGATCCAGGTCATGGTGGGGGAAGAACAGGTCTAGATTATTGATTATGAGTTTAGTAGACGGGCGTTGGTTCCATGATTGTACCGAACTACTCTCCCACTGACTGTCCACCGTCAATTGACTGGATATACTAGAGACCCGGGAATGCGGCGTATGGGCGTCGCTCTGCGAAGGCGGTCCCCTATTGCGGCTGGCACTGGCTGGACTGTTGGCACGCCCAAGGGCCAGAGCCGCGGAAACCTGTTCCGAGGTAAGCAGTACTCCGGTCCGGGAGCGGGCCCGCGACGAGGTCGAGCTATCCGAAGGAGTCCGGTTGTGGAGCCGGATGAAGGAGCGTCGGGAGGTATCCGAGTTAGACCGGGAATGCCGTAGCTCGAGCTGGCGCCGGGCGGGGGACAGGGCGTGCGGCAAGAGCCCCTCAGGGGGTTTCGGGAGTCGACCCGCCGAACTGGCGCCTAGGGGTGGAGTTCCTGGCTGAGATGAGCACATATTAGATTTTTCAAAGGGGAATTCAGCCCGGCCTTGGGCCTCGGAGGCATCGTAGTACACTGAACAGCTGGAGGAGTTTGATTCCATGGAGGGCCGGGGTTGGGCCATGGAGGTTCGTTTGGTAGCTTCAATGGGCGAGACGGCAGTGTCTTTGCTTACGGAAGGCGGTGGGTCCTGCCGAGCTGCCCCCTGCCGAGCCAGTTGAAAAGCGGCGTCCAGGGCGGCCTTGCTAGTGGCACTGCTGGTTGTAGGGGTAGTGGACGAGGTACTGGCAACGGGGGGTTTGGACCACAGTTCCGTGGATTTATCCAACGGAGTGGCGTGGCTGGACGAAGCGGTGAGAGGAGCCAGCGCCGGTGAGGCCCCCGGGGTGGTATTGTCCGCCGCCGGGCGCTGCATGGGGGTGTGCCACAGCTCGGTGGCCGAGGAGACGTTTTTGGCCCCTCCTGAGCCCGTGCTATCATTATTCATCACATGGTTACTGGGGAAGAGCACGTTCCAGGCCTGGGGACTCATGGGGGACTCGCGCGAGGCAAGTGGCGTTGAGTCGTCCGCCCGGTTTCCTGGGGACAGATGGTTGCTGCTGGTGCGGGTAGCTGGAGAGCTAGGGTGGGAGGTCGATTGGCTGAGGAAGGCGTTGTGCGGGGAGGCCAGCGAGCCCGAATACCGCTGAGAACCCATGGCCCGGTTAACCTCTTTACTTAGGGCGGCCTTGGTGTCGATGGTTAGGAACCCTCCCAAGCGCCGACTGGGCTTCGATCCGGTGGCGGGTTTTTTGCCTTCGCTGGCGAGGGAGGGGGTGCTAGTGGCGACCGCCACAATCGCCACCTCGCGGGCCGACTGCACCGAGGATACGGAGCTTGTCGAGAGCCGTTGGGGCCGAGGGTGGTGTCCCGCAGGCGGGGATCGGCTACCGGGACTAATGGAAGAAATCGATGAGTGGGAGGAGCGGAACGCGTAGGAAGGGGGTCGGGCTAGATCAGGCGGAATGTGCTCGTGGGCGTGGGCGCCCAGGCGTTGAAGCTCCTGCATCGACAATTCACTCAGCGAAATAGGGTCGTCGCCGCGGGCTAGTCCCGCTAGGTAGTCCCACCGACTGGATCGCTCGAAGGAAACAACCGCTCCCGTATCGCTCGTGTCGCTTCCACAATCGGACAGACGGTTGGGGTCGGAGGCACCAGGACTATATGGAGGTCGGCCCCGAGGGACTTTGAAGGAGGAAAAGATATCGTCCGGGTACGGGGGTAGATCGGCGACTCGAGTGGCCGTGGCCCCGCCCAATCGGGGGTCATCAGCCTCCAGGGGACTCCGACACAGTGGACTGCTGCGTCCGTAAGTCCGGCTCACCATATTGGCTTGTTTGCCGATGTTAGGGGGTACGAGTGAAGTGGGGAAGGCATGGCTGGGGGTACGGGTTAGCGATAATACGAAACGCACGTTGGGGGCATCTATGGAATTGGCCTGTTGGCTGATATTCCAAATCTCGTCGTCACTAAGGGGACCCTCGCCAATAGGATCGGTGCCCCGCTGGTCGGCGGGGAGCGGGGGAACCGTCCAAATGGTGTAATTTTCGGCATTGGGGTCGACGGCTAAGGCCTGGCAGAGCCGTTCCCGGATAACCGCCCCATTGGTGGCTGAGGAAATTTCGATAATCGCGTACCGTTCGTCCGATTCAAGCTTGACCTGGACTGAGAAAATCAGTGGCCGGCCGGGCTGGTGGGCCGAAAGCGCAGGCGATGTCGGCAAGGGAGCGGCGCCAGGGTCCAGAAAAGTTTGGGACGGAGACCCTTTGGATTCCGACCCCCCCTCCCGACCCCCAGTGACCCCATACAGGCTCTTACGGCGGCTATTGGTAGAAAAGGGTTTAAATAAAGTACTAAAAAATCCACCACCTCCACTACCACTACCACTACCACTACCACTACCGGTTCCACTTTGACTATTTCCGATGGGCGGCTTCCCCGTCGGGGGGAGGACGGGACTTCCACTTCGTCCGGCCCAGGTATTGTAGTACGGGGAATGGGAACACGGGGCTAGAGTCAGCGATGTACCGGAGCTATTGGAGGCTAGCCCGGTAGGGCGAAGGCGGGTCGACACGGTTAGATTGCGGGCGGATGGGGTATGGGGCAGCGGGGGTTCCCCGGGGACCAACCGGGGACTCGAGCCGGTGGCTGGCCCGGGCTTGGTCCGTGCGGCTGACGACTCTCGTGGAGGGACCACCACGCTATAGGCCCCGTCGGCGGGGTCGTGGGTATGAACGTAATTAAGTGAGCTACTGCGGGGATAGATTGCGAATTCATCGAGGATCGAGGGCATGGGCATGTTACCGGCGATCAACTGGTCGTCGGATAGTTTGGTTCGTGACCCGGGGGCCGGGGGTGCTACCCCGTTGCGCCTGGCCGGGGCGACTATTCCGGCCGAAAGGGGTTTGGGCGATGGGTTCAGAGGCAAATGGTCGCTGGACAGAGAGTGGGCCGGGCCAGGTGGGAGCCGGTCGGGGAGTTCCGACGAGCTAAAAGTGGATACGGGACGGCTTTGCTGGCTAATATCAATGTGATTTAATTCCCCGACCCGCCGAGAGGCCAGTCGAGTTGGTGGACCACCGTACTGAGCCCGGGAGCCCCCTTTGGTGAATTGGCTATGCAGGCGGAGAGGGGTGGACGGGAGCGGAAGCATCGACTCCCGCTGGCGGGGGCGCCACTGGGGGTCGGGATGGGGAATAGGTGCCGATCGGGGGCCGTGGGGTGGAGGCGGCCACCCCGACGGGGGCGCAACGGGGTTTCCCGTTTGGCTTCGACCGGGCATATCGTGTGCAAAGAGGCCACCAGTGGCCCACGGGGCACCAACGGGTGACTCGGTACCGGGGGATGGGTTTGGCGACGCCTCGGGGCCAACCCGCGGTGACCGATTGTTCAATGGCGACCGGGGGGATTCCATAGATAGGGGGGATATCGGGGCCGACGATGCAGGCTGACGGGACTTGGGAGATGTCAATGATGGGGGGGTCGGAGGAGGGAGGGCGTTGCCCGAAGTGGATCCTAAAGGATTGGGCGACTGGGTGCTGCTGGTGTTGCTATGATTGTAGGAGCTATCCGAATGGTACCCGGCCTCTATAAAAACGGGTATGGCGCCCCGCTCCGGTATCCGGACGCCTAACTCGGTAACGGTGTGAGGGATAGGTCGACGACCGGATCGCGCGGTGGCTTCCGGTCGACTGAGAGTCTTTCGGGAAGCGTTTAGGAGTCGCGCGCGGTCCCGTACGGTTGGGATACCAATCTGCCGCAATTTTTCGTGGGTTAATTGAGTGAAGGCGAGGCCGTGGATATGGTTGCCTAACGCCAAAACACGCCCGGGGAAGTAAGTGGAATGGTAGGTGAATAAAGGCCCGGTTAAATTGACGAAACGGGGGGTTTTCACCGAATACAAATGACACAGTGGAAAGACCGGGCCTGGTAGCATAGAGCTACAGGTTTAGTGAAGGCCATTTACCTTGAAAAAGCGGAACATATTCGTCAAAGTCGTTGATGCGGAGCCACTCCAGTACCTCGGACGAGGGCCAGATCGGGTCAGAGGGCTGTGAGGCTGTGGTCCTAGTGGGAGATGCCGCCCTGGCGTCCCCCATTGCGCGTGGTGGGGCGTTGGGTCGGTAAGCGGGGCCCAAGGACTGGGTAAAGCTAGAGGGGGGGTTGGCCATGTCCACGCAAAGACATGCCAAGCTGGTATGAAAGGAGATGGGGGAAAGGCAGGCTAGACGGACAGAGTTGAAGGCGGGAAAAGTCCGAATCGCCGAGGCAATGGGGCAAAAAACAAAAGGTGGGCAATTAGAGAGATGGGTAGAAGAGAACGGGTTGCTTGTGAGACGAGTTGGTAGACTGAGAATAATAATAATAAACCCGAGGTTACTGGTCAAGGCGAACACGGTAAGGAAAGCATAGTCTATACGAACTGGTCGCCCATTCGGGGAAAAGAGACACTGAGCTTATTTGCTTAGTTGGCTCTTACACGCTGGACTTGGGAACCCCTTCACGCACTATCCTGGTCAATTGACTGTAGTAAAACGTCGTATCATAATGACCACTTCTCCTGTAGTGTCAATGGGCCATCGCTTCTCGATTGTCCCTCAGTCTCCGGTTCGCATGCGAGTTATTTTTAATAGGCCAAGATTAGTGGTTTAATATTGCCCTGATTTTATTAAATTAATATCCTAGGTACGAAAACAGGGTGATAGATAAGAAAATACTTGAGATGTGGGTCTCCAAGACAAGACCGCCCGACTGGGGCGGATAGATGCTCTAATAGTCGACAGCTTGGTCGCCATGGGGCCGTCCTTCCTTTCCGCCGTTGCCTTTACCACCCTTGCCTTTGCCGCCGTTGTTATTGCGACCACCGCCCTTGCCACCACCGTTACCGCCATTGCCGTTTCCATTGCCACCGCCATTTCCGTTACCGTTACCACCATTGCCGCCGCCGTTGTCGTTACCACCACCATTACCGTTGCCACCCCCGTTACCGTCTCCACCACCGTTGCCGTTGCCACCGTTGCCGCCGCCGTTGTCGTTACCGCCACCATTACCGTTGCCACCCCCGTTACCGTCTCCACCACCGTTGCCGTTACCTCCGCCATTGCCATTGCCACCACCGTTGCCATTGCCGTTGCCACCATTACCGTTGCCGTTATCGGGGCGTGTATTGCCGGACCCGGCACAGGGATTGAAGTCGGAAGGATGGTCGTTAAGAAGCTTTGCGTTTACGCAAATGACATTGTCGAGCAGCTTATCTAGAGGGGCCGTGAGTACTGGAGTTGCCACCATGGCGGCAAGAGCGACAGTAAACACGATCACGTTGACCTTCATGTTGATTAATGAGGCTGGGTATTGGGATTGGAGAGGGGATAGGGGGGTTTACCGAATTTTGGGAGGATTCGAAAATAAGATAATGTATGATGAATACCTATAGGTTTACAGATAAACTACAGATGAAGAAGGAACTGATTTTATGGACTACTGGAGCTGAAGATAAAGGCAATTGGCGCAGGGCATTCGATCTTATATACCTCGACAATACCTGGCTCGACTGAGGAGGTGGATTGGCTCACCATGGTCATTAGTCTGGATCCATTTACTCAGAGGTAGCAGCCACCACCACCTACCTATTCTACCTTCTAACCGGAGTCCACCGCTTGCACTTCGGATGCTTTGTACTCCTTGATAGGTGAATGGCTTCACGGGTAGCCAAATTCAAACAGTCCTCGGATTTCTGATATGGCCTCAACGCATGGTACCGATGTAGATGCAAATTTGGTTATTTACCTCACCTCCTACCTGTTTTACCAAATTATTACCCCCTAGTCCCCCTGAAAAAGTATGAAATGTTTGAGTCATCCACAGTTTCCATCGAGTCAGGGGAATCTCCCACATCATGAGTGTCTCTGGCCACGGCACGCCCCGCCGCAGTGTCGGGGGAACTCATTAGGGGCGTCCAAACCGGAGCTACACTCCTACCAAGGTGTAGTAATGTGAACATCCGGTAACGGAATTTGTCGACTCTCAGAACAACAAATGTAAATAATAAAGGTCGTCCTGGACACCAAGGTGCTGCATAAGGCAATGTCCCAGCCTCTGCATAGGCTCCTGTTCCTGGCGATGCTTTTCAGTGGTCCGCATGTCGTGTTCTTCACAATATACGGGTAGGAGATGTCCCCTTGGTAAATCATTCGGACCGGTGTTGCTTCATTACAACAACCCTCCTTTTAATCGAAATACTTCACTCTTACAACCCCCTCCCCTAACCGCTAATGAACTCATTTCGACTGATCGACAATATATAGCGGCCAGGAGGGAGGTAGTACATCAGCCAATTCAACCACCGGCTGCAAACAGACGTAGGAGGGAGGCCACGGTTATTCTTAGGAATTATAGGGCCATGAGAGGAGTCCGCCCAGGAGCCTTCGAAACCCACACCTTCTAGCAGCCGGTATCCATTCCATACACCCTAGCTTGAACTCGAGTGCATTATGGAACTGTAGCTTAGTGGGATACACGTCCACTGGATTACCTGGCACCATAGGCCGCCAAACCAGCTCGCCAGGCGGCTAAAGTGGTACATGTCATGCAGATAGCTTGTGGCCTCTACCTCCCCCGCAATTCATCCCCGCATTACCCCCTGAGCAAATGTACCTGATTGGTCATATGAACCTGCACCAATGTTTACGGACCCGATTTCCCCCCTGATGGCCTCGACTGGAAAGATGGTATATCACCTGGAAAACTTTTTCGTAGTCAGATTTCGGCCATGAGGCAAGGTAGGCCAAGGAAAAGACCTCCAGTACTTGGGGGATCATCGAAACTAAATTGTCTGTGTTTAATAGATCCGCCGATCTACCTATCTAGAGAAATTGCGGGGAGTGCATTCCCTTGCCAATTCGGCTGATTTTAATTCCCTCAAACATAGACACTAGTTCAAGACTGAAGCCCAGTTGCGACAATAGTAGCTGGGGAATAGGTGAGGCAGATCCCTTCACATTTAAAATTGGATCACCAGTCGCCGATTGGGGGCTAATACACATTGATATGGAGTCGCTGTGCGTATAGGGCTGAGGTCAGGTATGTAGCGAATAGATGGCTAACCAGCACCCTTCGGGGGTTGGCGAGGTCGAGGTTGTAGCAAACTACTCTGTGGCCAATTTAACCGACCGGGTCGAACTAAGTTGGACTAATGGTGCTTAGCCAGGCCCACTTTCTTCCTGTAGGAAATCTTTGGTGATTTGCAAGTAAGCAGGTTATTTGGCTCAGACAAGGTATAGGGGGGAAACACTTTAGAGTGCACCAGTGGTTTTTAAGAGTGGAGGTAGGATAGCTAAGGCGCACCATATGTGAAGTTTGGTAAGTCTCTCGACGTACTGGGTGGGTATACCAGCGGTAATCATTTGAATCAGGCCTATACTTGAAGCCCTCGCCGCAAATATATAAGGGTATAATACATATTTGACTGGTCGTTAGTCCAAGGTGCTATTGGCCACTGTCCATGAGAACATATTGCCATTAGATAAAATAAAATGACTGGAGCACAGGAAGTAGAGCGTGTAGAGAAGGTCCAAGGCATTGGACGACAAGTCAGAAAAGGCAGCAATTAATTTAGCACCCAGTTATCAAACTATTGCAAACCCAATTGAGCATAGGGTTTAAACGATGCGGCTGAGTACATACCTCTCTAGCCCTTATCATTTCTTACCAAACTTTGCCATACGGCTGATCTTCATAGCAGTACTGTCGGGTAGAAGAGTAAGATCACCCAATCCTGGAGACCTTCCTATTTCTGGGGCCCCTTGCCTTCTTTTCGATCTTACTTATGTCTTCTTCCATTAGGCAGGTCAGCAGCCGTTAACAGGTGAGGCAATGGGCGGTGCATAGTTAATTTATAACAGCCTCCTATTTTCCCGGGGGAGTCGGCTTTTGTCCTTGTACCTTGCTCCACATGCCATACCGGGTGCAGTGATACAACCTAGTCGGTTGGGGGCTACTGGGGATATTTGTCTATCGCCAATATCCAATCATAAATGCTGGTCAGAATATTCGGACCAACCCATAGTTTTTGGTTTGCATCCCCCCCGGAGTATAACTAGTACGATAAATGAGATGTCTAAATTGGTGCGACCTGGTGCCGGGTTGGCCAGGTTTAACTGGCGCCTCTTTGTCCCCATTACTGCAGCACCCTTTTATTGGGGCTATTAAGAGGCTTTCCGGTCGATTACGTGGTATACGGGGCCCGTGGCTTCCTGGGAGAAAGTCTTCACGAATAAAGTGGCTCCTATATTTTTAGTGGTTGGGGAAGTAACCCCATGGTTTAAATATTTATCGCCAGAAAGGTACATTTTGGTTTCGGCTTCACCCATATCCGCCCCGCCAAATAATGCTACATGACTTACATCCCTATCAATTGCTTTGAAGATTGACACTGGTTAAGAGCCCAGGCGTGTGTGCTCTCTGAAGTTCCTTGGCGTCTCAAAAAAAGGGGCTTCCTAATCAGATATGAGTGGGGGCGGAGTTGGTGAAGAGCGAAGGGAGGTTGGCCACCAAGGGCACACTGCCTTCGATGGGGGCATGGAAGGCATGTTAGATCGTCAGTGACTGGCCGTGGGGTCGCAATCGCAGATGGTAAAGCCTAGGGGGAAAAGTGTCGTTAAGATGCCCTGGCAGGCTACTGGTTTAGTCGAAGTCGGCCACTTTATCACAGTTTGAAAGGACTTCACAGGGGACTGGTAGCTAGGTTCCTCTTGAATACATAGTCGCTGGGTGCAATGAACTGGTATTGCGAACCGAACTTGATAAATAAACCCTATCGATAGCCAATATTGCCATAAAGCAGTGTTGGTAAAATCATGAAAGTGATATAATGGTATTGGTTAATCACTAACACTTCATTAAATAACTGGGCACCGCGAAATACGCCAATCGCCTTGGGGTATATTTCGCTTATTTTAAACATCCGCGCTAGTGCCAAGGTTTGCCATGCTAGTGGATTTTTATTAGTTCTATCCCACCCAATAGCCCAATTCGCCTGACAGGTCGTGCGCCCAGATTTGGGTAGCAGTCCATATGGGAAGGGCGGCCACTTAGCCTGCCAAGCAATCCAACCAATGCATCTCTCTAGTTTACCGTGCGACCCCCCTTCCAACGTGGTGGCGGTGATTGGCGGAGGAGAGCCCAGCGGATACCATCAGCCTATGGGCCATTTATTATGCCCAATCCCTACCAGCTGGTTCAAGCAATCCCACTGGATTGACGCTAGGCCATCCTAGATGTCCAGCCCGAGCCCCTGGGGGCGGAACCAGTCGCTGGCGTTTGAAGACCCAGCTGGTGCACGAGTTAGCGATGCCAACGGCTAGTGGCTGCCCCATACTACCACACTAAGGGAGCGGTGACTGCCCCCTTGCGTCTCCTGGAAGTTTGCAACTGGCGCTAATCGTTCCACTGGAGCAGTAAAAGTTTTCCCCATCGCTGGCGTAGTTCGATTTCCCGTTCCGGTTATAGGCCAGATAGTTGGCCCATTAGGCTCTCTCCTATCGGGTTAGGTCTACACGGCACGTTGTCGCATTATAAATCATCTAGAAGCGCAAACTAGCGGCAATCTCCTTGCGTCAACCCCCCCCCCCCATCCCAAATTATCACTACGGTTGCACACGAATCTGTATGTGTAATGGTAAAATAGAAGGAATGGGCTGCAGTAGGCCCATCCATTGGCATACTCATATAAAATTCCCGGCCCGGCTACCCACAAGCACTCGTCTGTATCTCGCTTTGTATCATCCCCCCTCTCGGATTTTGACACGGTCATTTCTAGTCTTCATATCTTGACACCGATTCTCCACCCATTCACTTCACCTCTTTATGCGTACCACTATGCCGTCGCGCCGACTCGCCAGCACCTTGGCCGCCTTCGATTTCGACTGGTAATTCATTAAACTTAAATATTTTGCACCTTTAGGTTTCCGCTCCCCCGATGGGCTAGTTGCTCGTCCGTTTGCAATATAGCTATCCCCGGTCACTGTCGGGGGGCACCTTAACCTACCAAAGAACGAGCCGCTAGAAACATTGTTCCAGGGATAATGTAAATTATTCACCAACTATATACTAACCTATTCCACTAATCCACTGCTACATTAATTGGCCGTGGCCACATCCTACCCATTTTTAGGACCCTAATCGACGAAGACAGGTAAGCGAGACTGGTAAATATTATTTGAGCCCTACAATTCGGCCTGAGTGAGCCATCGTTCCTTTAGGGGGATTGTAGCAAAGCCCAGCATCCCCGTTTGAAGAAGAAATCACTCGATACTTTTACCAAGTTTGACTAAGGTATTAATAGTATTCCCATCGACCCTTTATAACGTATTCCTAACGGCCAACCCCATTTCACGGTCGGACTCAACATATTCTGTTTAGTGACACCTTTCTTTTAGACACTCTCTCCAAACCCATCTCCGAGAAATTTCACGCTGCCGTGCGTGAATCGCCCTGGATTTACGCCATTGTAAGTGATATTATGTAATATAGTATATCTACTGACGACTATCGTTTCAAATCATCGCCAAGATGAGCCGCCTTAATGCGGATGAGAAGGCATTATGTCTAACCCCAATTGCCTAATTTTTAACATACATGTGCGCCTTTCTAGAATGAGAGCACGCAAGCGCTTGGCCGGTCCGGGGTGAGCAGAGCCCGGGTGGAGTGGGCCCTCGATAAATTACAAATGAAACCGGCTGTGGTCGAAATGCTTCACTACATCAAGGAGCAGGGTGCCGACCTGTACGTCATATCGGATGCCAATACTTTTACTATCGAACACGTGTTGAAGCGGCATGGGGTATTGGATCTATTCTCGGGAGTCGTGGCCAATCCGGCCGAATGGACTAGTATGACGGCCTCCCAGCCGCCCCTCTTAACGATCAAGCCCTACAATCCAGCCTCCGGCCCTCACGGTTGCACTCGGGAGTCGGTCGTGGTCCAGGGTCAGACATGCACATTCAACCTATGCAAGGGCCAGGTCATTGCCCGGCTTATTCGTCAGGGAGGCTACCGCCATACTGTTTACGCCGGAGACGGCGCTAATGATTTTTGCCCATCATGTCAGTTGAATAGGTTAGTGGAATTTTCGGTTAGCATATCCCTTGTGAATTCACTTTGGTGATGACCCACTGTCACCACTTCTCCCACCAGGACCCCGATCTGTTAACATCAAGGTGCAGTGGTTTGTGGCAACATATGGTTGTCCTTAGTCGTAGAGCTTCTCCCACATTTCGCCCGTGCCAGTATTATTCCTCGACTAACGCCGTTTTGGTGGTGTATGGGGTCCGACTCTATTTATATCATATCCCCTAGTACGGACTTTGTTCTTCCTCGGACCGGAAAAACGCTGAATGCTATCCTGAGTGACCCGGATTCGCGCGCCCAGATTACCGCAAAAGTCATGTACTGGTCGACTGTGGAGGACCTGGGCAGTGTAATGCGAATTTCACTATCCATGATTGCCGCCTTTCAGGAGCACATAACTATCCGCAGTGACATTATTAGTAAGTACCCTTTAATAACATGGTTTGTAAAAAAAGTCTCGGCTTTCCCTCTGGGCTACACCAGGCTTAGCCGCGTTATCCTTCAAATAGGTCTTCAAGTGTAAACCATCTTTCGAATAGCATTCGGATGTTTAATAGGCCCCCCTAGTGTCACTTGTTGGTTGATTGTTTCAAATGACTGTCTCTGATTCGCATACACATTGGCCATTACTTGGTTTACCGCCCCCTTGCATCTGTCAATACCAATAGGCACGAAAAATGGTGCCAAACGCACAGTCCCCCCACTCAATACCTAATGAATCAGTATCTTTGCTGAACTACAATCAGGCAGCTTTCGAAGGGCGCACTCCTATCGATCAGAAAATGGTTGCCAATTAACGTCGGATGCAGTTGACTGAGCCATGTCTGATCTGTCGCAGCGGTTAAACCCTTGTATTATGCATTATATTATTATCTAGTCTATTACCAAACATCACCCCCCAACCACTCCCTTCTGTATATTCAAATGCCATAGAATTGGATTTTAGATTTTAGGACCTTAATGCAGGCACCTTTAGACCCTAGTTTACCAGCTCGAGTTTGGATCTACAAGAACCCAACCTATTGATGAACCCTATGTTCTTGTGTAGTTTTGTATTACTCGCTGGTCGTTTACAACCGGCCGCAAACTCAATAAACCTTCAGCTTTTATTTTTTCACCCAATATGCATAGATAAACATACTAATATCTCAGATATAATTCCATCGGGCTGCACTACAATATCAATAATTTAGTAGTCTCGTAATTACAATATTAATGTATTGAATAGAGTGGATAACCGTCAACTTTTCCGACATGCGACGGGTACCAGTATTTTCCTAGGGTCAGCACCATTGTCACGTAAGGCCACTGTATAAATTGAGCTGTGCTATTAAACATATTTTTAGCTAAATGGCCATTGAATCCTGCGCTGAATGGTTTGTGACCACGTGAGCCGTTCACGACATGGAACGAAAAGCTGGTGCACTAAGCGAAAGATGGACTAAATGTTGTAATCGAATCAAATATACATGATTGCCCATCTCGCATCCTGCATAACCGAAGACCTTGATGGCCTGTCGATCCAGGATTATGCCTAAACGCACTAGTACATATAACTGAGTGTGCTCGTAAGCCAAACGACCTGTTCCGCTGAGACATTCTTTGGTTTACTGTAGTTGGAAGGATACCCAACACGGTCACCACCATTATCTGCCAATGTTTAAACCGCTGGGTTATTATAAAGGGCCACAGCCACCTTTCCCATTAGCCTGTTTACGACTAGCTGAAATCTCCCCCTTCTCACCACCTGATGACGTCTCCTAAACAGCTGCCCGTGTCACGCCCAGGTCAATGGGTGGTCAGCCGAGACGCTGGTATAAACCTTACCCTCTAAATACTACCCTTTCCCCTTACCGTACCATCTTTAACCGCCTCCTTAGAGAGAGCTCCATGGGCAATATCCTCTTAACTGTACCATTAACTTTGGGGGGATAGACATGAGAAATCGCGTTCACCCCCAGTAGTATCTGGAGTGGCTATTTAACGACCCGGCCTCCCTCCGTACTGACTTATGTATTTTACCTACCAATTACAGCAGCTTATTCAAAGTCATTAATATTTAAATTATCTGGATTATCGATTTTAACCCCAGCTATCTACGCCTGGCTTAAGGTACAATTCTTTTACCTAATACTCGCATCTCTGTTTATGCAACAGACATCGCCCTCCCTTTAGCCTATTTGCGGGAAATTGCTGAGCCGTCCAATTCCGGAATATCCACTGTGAGCAAACTCAGTAAGGGCCGCCTTCTTATTAGCATGGGTGGTAGGTCGCCATATTCACTCAGTACTGTTTCCTGGCCCGCCCCTTGCGGGAAGCAAAGTATGTCGGGTATTGATGATTAATACCCGATGTCTATCCTAATATATTATCCCGATGCCTATCTATTTATGAGCAATATCATTTTTTTTTGCAGGAATGTGTACCCGTCACTGCCAGCCAGAGTACGAAGAAATGGTGGAAGAGTCCCATGGACCGACCACCTACAGTATTGACCGTGATAGTGTTTTCTCCAGCACCAGGCATATTTCGGATGAAACCGGGCGGGTCGTATTTGTGAAGAAAACCGACCGCCTCGGCCTACACAAGGAGTTATTTGATGCCACCACCAACGAGGTGATCTGGGAGCACCGGTCGAAGCAATTCCTGATCCACAAGCGGAAATACGCCTATAGGCGACTGCCTATAAAGGTCACCCTATCCTTGGAATGGGGCCTTCATCGAACCAAGTATAATTTCCAATGGCAGGGTGCGCGCTATCACTGGAAGAATCCTTCGGTCTTTGGTGCCGACTACCAATGTACTGCCGATCAATCCGGTGAGGTTTTGGCTGAATTCAAGGGCAATTTATTATCGCGTCATGTCGGCAGTCTTACCATTTATCCGCTAGCGAGAAGCATGACCGGTTTCCCCGAGCTTTTGATATTCTCGTTGATCGACCTAATTGAACTACAGCCCAATTCAGTCAATTCCGATTAGTAGCCCTCCCTTCCTCAAACTAATTTTCACCACCGGCCGGACGGTTAAAGCAATCCATCAGTAAAACTATTGCGAACCATTCATCCACAATTAAGGGGAAGGGGGTAAACCTGCCCCTATACGGATATGGGAGAGGTTCAACCAGACTGTATAACACCCATTTATATCCAGTAATAAGTACCGACAGGTGGCGACTCTACTCTCAATACCACTCCCGATCTTAGGCCTCTTAGTTGGGTGTGCGCCGTCTGTTTTCCTTACCACGTTCTCTGCATATTTTATACGACGAATTCCTGAATTAAACTGGTCTTATTTCCGTATTGCTTTTCTTTTTCAATCGGATACGTACACCAGCCCACGGTTTCCGGTCAAGGGGGTCTCAGGGCCAGTCTTGTTGAGGAGGGGTTTTTTTAGTGACCAGCCGTAATAATTCGTTGACATCTTCCTTTGCTTACCCTTAACAATCCCCACCGCATTACTATTCCACTCTATACTATCCGGTAGGGGGCGGGGCACTGAAGGCCACCCCCATACCAAAATAAATAAGGAAAGTGTAATGTTACACTGCTGTCAAATTAATAGTTAAGTGTGTTTGTCACGGAGTCTATACTTCTATGGGGCTATGAAACATTATCACTAAATCGCTCTGGGTCAATATGATGCTCTGCCATATGCTAGGGATTACGGAAACCCCCAGTGTCGTAATATGACCAGGTTTGGCCCCAAACAGCTGGAAACAGTGATTAAACTATAGGTGTGAAACATGTCCCCACTTCCCCCATGATAATAATCCATTACCCAAAACCTACTCGAATACATGATGATTGGGCGTGGAGGTTTCACCTCCGATATATCCGTCCCGCCCCAATGAGGGTTTTACTAAACGGCGCAGACGACCGCCAGCCCAAGTTAAACAGTAAGGGCTAAGCACTCGAGTTTGAGTGAGTGTAGTTCCGCCAGTTACTACGATTGATAAACAACAGCACTACCATTAGGTACTTAGGTACCCTTACACTAGTAGACCAGCCTCCCTCTAACCAGACGCTCAGCAATGCTCGCTGGCTAGAAACCAACGAAACATCATTAGTTCAGTGTGACAGCCTAGAGTTGTAACTAATGCCCTGTCACCAATCCACTATTACCTAAATAAAGGGCCATTCCACCACTTAGTACTAATCCCAATGAGACAACGTCGTTGGACTAGCCTGGATGCCAAAAAATAAAACTCATATTTAAAAAATCTCGGTCGACTGTTTTAAAGAAATTAGTAAAGCCACGTACAGTACGCACCCACTATGGTAACATATGGATGAAATTCAAACCAGCTGTATAAGGTTTTACGTAATACGTGTATGGGCGAATATGTGAGAATAGCTTTTAACCAGTAATATTGACCTCATCCAATGGATGTTTCGTTATACAGCCTGAATGAACTTCTCCCAT